>JAVKPL010014109.1:0-80921 GCA_032173675.1 Gastrolobium villosum
TATCAATTCAAGGTGTATAATGTTTAACTGAGAGATGTCTCTACCTGAGTTTATACTTTCTGTATTTATAGTGTGCTATGTGTTGTCCTACCTGGGTGGCATCTTTTCTTATTGGTGATTTAGAGTGGTTTCTCTTTTATCAGATTGGTGCTCTTCAGACTATTCCTTAATTAACAAGTTTATATGTTAGTCTGTCTCCTTAGAGTAATGACAAGCTAGAGTTGTCGCAATTATAGTAGCTCTTATGCATGGCGGACCTTATTAAATATCTATGATTTTATTTAGTGCTTAAGTTTTGCCCTCTGACTTAGTGCAATGGTCTGCACAATGAAGATGGTCTGTGCCATGAGAATGGTCCCCGCAGTAAGAATGGTGCGCACCTAAATTTTATTGGATCAAACTATCAAATCAAGTATGTGGCTTGTTATACCTAATCACAAAAAAAATAGTAAGTCACATAAGAGGTAATTTTTATCAAGTTTGTACAAAATATAAGTAGGTTTGTAAAAATAAATTAAAAAAAATCTGGTTAACCTATTTGCCCGTTAAATATAAATAGGTAGATCTTCAAAAATACTAGCATTGTAATTTTAACTCGATTCATTTAGCACATAGGTTAAACAAGCTAATTCATTTAACTTGTGAGATGGGTCAGTTTATTATTTATTATTTTTTTAACAATAATGCAACTACGATATTTAACACAGCAATAATGTTAATTTTTTTCCCTAAAAAAAATAAAATAAACTAATTTAAAAATTTCAACTAACAAGATGTTTAATACTACATAAGACTAAAAGAGATGTGCCGGTGCATAATTATGGTGGGTGGAAACTAATTGACCTTTTTTTTTTGGTGAAAAAACTAATTGACCTTTAATCCCACCAAAGACACGGAAAAATCTATTACCAATCAACATATTAGATATTAGAGTTGTTGAGTAATCAAATTTCTATAGAATATATACCAATTTTTTTTTTTTAAAAAAAAAGCAGTCGTCTACAAGAAAAATAAGTCAAAATTAACATCATGATTTTATATCATCCTTTTAAGCAATAGGAATAGATACTTCCTCATTAAAAAAAATGTATATGAGAAAAATAATAATAAAAAAAGTAACATAAGTAAATTATTTTTATTTTATTTAATTAAAAATGTACCGAATATATATGTGGCACAGAAAACATTTTCCCTTCTAAGAGTAAAGATGCCACTTGTTTTCACCAAAAAAAAGAAAAAGAAAAAAGATGCCACTTGTAACTTGCAAGTCCAACTTCTTCTAAGATCCTTTTTTTTTTTAATTAGAAAAAACCAGGATAAGCACAAAATATTAAAAAAGTCAAATAATACCAATTTTGATTAAACCATTCTAATTTGCACTCTTTTCCATTTCTCAACCCTCTGTTTTCTTCTTCTTTTTCTGCTGTATTTCCACCACTCTGCGACATGGCCAAAGGAGCCTCACAATCTCAGTCCTCGGTTTCCGCACCCACGCGACCAGGGGGCATGGCTCCCCGCGGATCTGCTGCCGCCACAGCCGGCATGCGCCGCCGCCGTCTCGGCGGAGGAGGAGCCGGAAACAGCTCTGCCGGGGGAGGGGGAGGCTCCGGCGCCGGAAGTAACATGCTGAGGTTCTACACGGACGACGCCCCTGGGCTGAAGATTTCGCCGACGGTGGTGCTGGTGATGAGCCTCTGCTTCATCGGCTTCGTGACGGCCCTCCACGTGTTCGGGAAACTCTACCGCTATAAATCTGGCGGTGGCGTTTGATTTTAGGATCCGATAACTTAGGTTTCCGATCCTTTTTGGATTTGTAGTTCTGATCCGTACCCTAAGCGCTTCATTTTCGGTTCTCCATTCAAAACGCTGCGTTTTTTTTAATTATTTTTTTGTTCCCCTTTCCCACTTGCTATTTTGTAGCTGTGAATGAAATGAATGAATCTTCTCTTCTTTCTTACTGTTGTTGAAGGAGAAGTCGTTTCTTTTGGCCTTTCTGTGAAATTCGATCTGTTTCATTTATCTTTAGATCACTTTATTTTAATACTTTAATTTCTTTTTTATATAGAAAAGAAAGTTTCTATAGGACAAGTTATGTTTGATGAGAGAGCTAGTTTGCTTCGTTGTTATCAATGTAGCTTAGTTTATAGTATACGAATGTCATAATTTGATTTGCAAGTTTATAGTATAATTAACTGTTCTCTTTATAATTTTTCAGTCCTCCAATCTGGTTCATCACAGTGGTGTTTCTCCTGTTAAAAACTAATGGTAAGCAAATACATCTTAGAAGTTAGAACTCACTAGGCCGAATCATTTTACTGATTATTGTCTCCGTATGTATTTACCTTTCCTTGCGCCATTTGTCCCTTTGATTGTAAGCACACGCAATACCTTAGCTTAATTAGTTATCACATATATAGTGAACTATTTTCTTATACTATGGGTCCAGATAATGATATTTTGTATAATTATTGTCCCCAAAAAATGCAGATCGTCTTACTAATTGGAACCAAGTTGCAAGTGATCATAACCAAGATGGGTCTTAGAATTCAACAAGAAGGAGAGGTCGTAAAGGGCGTGCCAGTGGTCCAGCCCGGGGATGACCTCTTCTGGTTTAACAATCCTAGACTTATTCTCTACCTCATTAATTTTGTGCTGTTTCAGGTATGTGTATACTACTTTCCCAAAGCAATAACATCAATATACTTGTTTTTATCACAAACAAAATTCATTCCTCTCATACCAATACCATCTGTTTCTTTTCTTAACAGAATGCTTTCCAGCTTGCTTTCTTTTCATGGACTGCGGTGAGTCGTCAAAAATAAAATTCAATTAAGCTAGTACTCTCATCCATTAAAATAAAATCACCCGCATGAAAATACATAAAAATATGATCGAGAATTATGCAATTTATATCGGGAAGGATATTGTAACAACCTAGTTGTGTTATTATCAATCAATCTCACCATTAGATTGATTATGTTGATCCAACGATTATATTTATTTTCATCTTTGTATGATTATGATTTTTCATATTTAATGCTTTCACTTTAAATATGGTGAATCATAACCCTATAAAGATGGAAATAAATATAACCGTTGGATCAACATAATCGATTTAACGGTGAGATTGATTGGTAGTAACACAACTTGGTTGTTACAATATCCTTCCCTATTTAAATTAGGGAAAACTATTTGTGCTTTAAAAGATGTAAGTTGAGTACTTTTAGTTTTTTTACTCTATGTACTCCCGATAATACACAATTATAACATGAAAAATTGTTTTTTTCTCTCTCTCCTCATAACAACTGACTTGGAAAGTGAAAAAGAAAATATTAGTGGATTCAATGGCGGACCCAGGAATTTTATGGAGGGGTCGAAAAATAAAAATATTTCTTCATAAATAAAAGTACTTCAAATACAATACAGATCTAATATGTAAAAAAATTGAAAGAAATATATTACATAAATTAAGATCACTTCAGTTGACTCTTACTCTACGTGTTTTCATAATTTTCAGACCACAAATAATAACAAAGAAGCTTATAGCATTAATCATTAATTTCAAAAATAAAATTCTTCTTCCTTTGAGATTTAGAATACTTATTTAATTATTTCTTTTATTAATACTGATTTTTCAAATTATTTTTTGAGCTTAAATCACAAATTAAATCTTTATTTTTTTATATATTAAATCACAAACCCAGAACTGAGACGCTTCTCGGTTTAACCGCTTTTAAAATATCATTCCTGCAAATTTAAATTGTGTCTGTGAGAAATAAAATATGTCAAATGAGATGTCATTGCGTAGATCTCAAAAAGTTATATGAAATCAAAAAAAAGAATTACCTAATTTGGATATCCGAGTCAAAATTATGGCCTTCAGAGTTTTTACGATTAAATTGTTTTTTTTTTTGGAAAAAAATTGTGACACGTGTCAACACTTGATAAGTGACGCCTAAATTAGGCGTGATTGCCTCTTGAGTGATGCTTAATTTAGGCGTGATTGGTGACGACCAAATTGGTCGTTATATTATGCAATAAATATATAATTATTTTCAAAACTGTCATAAATTCGTAATTTTTTATTTAAAAAACAATATATAATTTGTTTTTGCCGTATCTTCACATCAATAATGAAATAGGAATAGAAATAAAAAAAGTTGAGAGTTATGTGATATGGAGAAATTTTATATTATAAATTTTTTAAAATAAATAATTTAATAATATTACTCAAATTTTATTTTATATATATATATATATAAAGAAAAAATTCTTTAAATTTTGGGGGCGGTGGCCCCCTATCCCCCTAGGTGAAAAGAAGAGTGGATTGAGGCCATACTCTGGGTTCCAATTCATCATTCTAAGAAAGGCTCACAATTTGGGTGACGAGTAGACGGGTTCATAATTCACTTGGTTATCTTATCCGGGTATTAACACTTGGGTTTATTGGTTATGCCTAAATAGGCCCATCCGAGCTACAAACCCGGAACAATTTATATTATTCTCTAACACACATTCTTAACAAGAGCCCTTTGGTGAAAAGAAGAGTGGATTGAGGCCATACTCTGGGTTCCAATTCATCATTCTAAGAAAGGCTCACAATTTGGGTGATGAGTAGACGGGTTCATAATTCACTTGGTTATCTTATCCGGGTATTAACACTTGGGTTTATTGGTTATGCCTAAATAGGCCCATCCGAGCTACAAACCCGGAACAATTTATATTATTCTCTAACACACATTCTTAACAAGAGCTCTTTTGGCGTGAATTATGAATATTGCACAGGTTCAATTTTTTGGTTTACCTCGTACTCATTTAAATTCCACTCATAAGTGAGGGGCGATAAGGATCAAATTCGTGACCTTGTGGTCACATCAAAAGAACACATGGCTCCGCCACTGCCCCCCACAACTCATCCCTTTTCTAGCTTCCTTTTCAGCAACCTCCCGATGCATGTAGTACATTTGTGGAAGTATTCACCTTTGTAGTTTGTACTTTAATATCTTTTTTTTTCGATAACAAATCTTAATTATCTCTTTGAAACGATTCAAATTTTGACAATGTCATGGAAGAGTGACCAAAATGTCATATTTTGTCAAATTTTTTACGCAAATGCTACGCGAACAATATTTTTTACCAGACTATCATGTGTCGTAATTCGCTACACTGGTAGCGAATTTCGTGGCCAATAATTTCGTGACATGTGATCATATTGCAGACGAAATTCGCTACACAGTGTAGCAAATTATGACACGTCAGCTTTTTCATGCGAAAGTGTGACACGTGTCAAAAAATCATTCGCGAACATAATATGCTACACAGTGTAGCGAATTACTAAATGCTTGACACATGTCATTTTTGCTGACTGTGCATTCTGATGTGGCATAATTTGCAACACGGTGTAGCGAATTATTTGCAAGCATATTTCGCTACACAATGTATTGAATTATGCCACGTGGCATTCTCGGAAAATTTACTGTTAGCGTGGCAGTCTGATAATTTTTTTGGCCAGGTGTGGCAAAATGGTCACTGTTCCCAATGTCATTGCCTATGAGATTAATTCAGAGTTTGAGGCTGTGATTAGGGATTACTGTATTTTTTGTCTCTTACCAAAGGCCCACTCCCCGATATGACATTTGATGGGATTCAAATTGTGATTATTGTCCTCACTTGCTTAATCTCCTGCAACCAAATTCTATGAAGCACCGAAACTTCAAAAATCCTGACGTGTCATGTCCGACACTTCCCGATACTCTCTGGCATTCCGACACTCCCCGACACTTTAACGCGCGTTGTAGAAACTCAAAAAAAAGATTCAAATGTTGCGTTGCATTGCATTTTTAGTTTTAACTATTAGATTCGTTGAATTACTATTACTATTTTATTGAATTTAATATATATTTTTGATATCTTATGTTTCTTTGCAAAATTAATAAGTATTATAAGTTTAGCTTCTTTTTTTGTTAAATTATTGAATATTAAATATAATATATGCTATATAAATTAAAAATATTATTCAATATCAAAACGTGTTCTAACGTATCGAAATCTAATATTTTTTAGAATTAACGTGTCGGAGTGTCGTGTCGTATCGTGTCCCATATCTCATGTCGGTATTGGTGCTACATAGACCAAATTATCCGCCCACTTGGGTTACTTAAATTTCTTTCTTCATCAAGACCAGCCATGTACATACTACATAGTACGGGACACTGACCAAAGTGCCATGTTTGGACAAAAAAATTATCAGACTGCCACGCCAACAGAAAATTTTGGCAAAATGCCACGCGGAATAATTCGCTACACAGTGTAGTGAATTATGCATGCAAGTAATTCGCTACACAGTGTAGCGAAATATGCCACGTCAGGATGCTCCGAACCAAAAAAATGTCAAGTTCAAAATTGTTGAAATTCGCTACATATGGTAGCGAATTTCAACAATTTTGACACATGACACTTTTTGGTTCTGACGTGGCATATTTCGCTACACTGTGTATTTTTTTCATGCATAATTCGCTACACTGTGTAGCGAATTATGCCGCGTGGCATTTTGACAAAATTTACTGTTGGTGTGGCAGTCTGGTAATTTTTTTGTCCAAACGTGTCAAAATGGTTACTCTCCCGCATAGTACTAGTTTACGTCATTATGCTTAATTTTAAAAGCTTGGAGTTTTCTTTATTGTTGGATAAAAATTTAACTAACCATTCAACTACCAAGCACTTCATCAATTACTATATGGTTGATTTAGTTTAACCGATGATTTCCACTTTGAGTCCCAATGTTCTAAAGATAATTTTGTCGCGTGTTGTTGATTGAATTAATCAATTTTGAATTAATCGATGGAGAAAAATCTATATCTATATATAATATATGGGATATATTATTCTACGAATCATTTTTTCTGGCTACATTTGCCTACCACTCTAAAACACTATTATATCATAATATTTACTTATAATTTATCTTTCGCTCTCTTCTTGAGATTCTGATCTAATAGTGTTGGAGAATGATAGACAAAGATAGGCAGAAAAATTGTTATAAAAAAAAAATAGGCAGAAAAAATGGTAGATAGAATAACTTATTCCATAATAATATATATATATATATATATATATATATATATATTCTTATGTCACACACTCAATGTATAGGTGAGGTCCACAAAAAAATAAAAGAATAAAAATGTGACCCATCTTTTGATTGTGTGTAACATGAGAATTTTTTCCATGTAAAATGAGAAAAGATTAACCCTATATATATATATATATATATATATATATATGGGTTTTATAATTCTGATTCAACAATTAATTCAATTTTTTACACACCCATTGATTTCCGTGCTGACATGGGTCTATATATAATTTTTTCTAATACATGGGTCCCATATGTTTTTTATCTCTACAACATAAGATTTCAATTCTTCTTCAACATGAGAATTATAAAACCCTATATATATATATATATATATATATATATATATATATATATATGAGTTTTATAAGAGTTATGTTTAGGAAAAATGATTGTGTAATGTTATATAGATTCGTTTTACGTGTCAGAGTTTTTTTTACTGCAGGTCCCACAAAATGTTGTGTGTATAGGAAATTTTTTGTGGTCATGTTAAATGATAGATGATAAACCCTATATATATATATATATATATATATATATATATATATATATATATATATATATACCTAAAAAATTTGTTTGATGAAAAAACACCGTCCTTATTCATAAAGGATTCAGTTATTAAAATGTTTTTCACATAATTTGATTTAAAATGCTGCCAATAATATATATGTTAAAAATTTAGGTCGTTCGATGAGTTATTAGTTCAGCCAACTATCAATGTTAACTATGATTAAATTAAATTTATATAATAATATTTAATACACATAAAATAAAAAATATTATATACAACAAATAGAATTAATCTAATGATCTGTTATATGCCAGGGTAAAAAGTATATCCTTTTAAGGACACAAACTTAAGTCATTCTAAGAAAGAGATAAACACAAAGTAATATGAGTTTTACCTTTATTTTTGTTTTTTTAGTAAGACTCACATTTCTTTGTGTCTATCTATATCTTAAAAGAGCTTAAGTTTATGTCTTTAAATGGACACATACTGTTCCCTATATCTAATCACACACAAAATATTAAATGACATAAGAGGTGATTTTTATCAAGTTTGTACAAAATATAAGTAGGTTTGTAAAAATAAATTAATTTTTTTTTGGTTTACCTATTTACCCGTTAAATATAAACAGGTTAATCAAAAGTTCACCAATGCCCCTGTGGTTTACTCCAGAATCACTTTTGCTTCTGTCATTTTTTTTGTATCATATATACCCCTGTGATTTATAAAAAGTAAAAAACCACAGGAACATATGTGATAAAAAACATATCCTTTTACAGAGGCATATGTGATAAAAAAATCACAGGGACATAAATGATTCTGAAATAAACCGCAACGTTTTTTCCTAAAAATGTTAGCGTTGTGATTTTAACTTGATTCATTTAGCATATAGGTTAAACAAGCTAATTCATTTATCTTGTGAGAAGGGTCGGTTTATTTTTCTTTTTAACAATAATGCAACTACGATACTTAACACTGCAAGAATGAATTTTTTTAAATAAAATAAACTAATTCAAAAATTTCAACTAACAAGTTGTTTAATAGTGCATGAGTTACTTATGAGTATAAGTTAGGTGAAATAGATTCTGAGAAAAACTCTTTTAATAAAAAGTTCTTTTTTACAATAAAGAACAAAGCTATAAACTCCTCGAAGGAATTTTTTTTAATCTCTTATCTATTTTTCTTGAATAATGTATTTTTTTGAATGAAGAACTACATAAATAGAGAGAAATAATTTTCTCAAAATATATATTTTTAAGAGGAGGGATAAGAACTACTATAAATAGAATCAAAGAGAGAGAATGTTAAAAAGTATTTGAAAAAAAGAGAAAATGTTCTAGTAAATATATATTTTTAAACAACTTTTAAGATAAAAACTTGATGTAATTATCAAACAATTTTTAACTTATTTTTTAAGCTCTTTATTTTAACTTTATCCTATTAGTAATTTCTAACTTAAAAAAAAAAATTCAAATAGACTTTAAGAGGTGGGCTTTTTCACCATTTTGTCCCTCATTAATTATTTAATAACCATTTTGCCCCTCATTTAGAACTATCTATCAATCTGCCACTTTTTAATCGATTAAATGGTCAAATGAAGATTTAATCGTTTAAATCTTCAACTTAATCGATTAAATCTCTCTCTTTATCAGAAGAACAATCTTATGTATGGGAGATTTAATCGATTAAATAGGGAGATTTAATCGACTAAATCTTCAAGTCAACGATTTTTGCATATTTTGACCATTTAATCGATTAAATTTTTGACTTAATCAATTTAAAGAATGACAGATTGATAAATAGTTTTGAACGAAGGATAAAATAATTATTAAATAATTATCGAGGGCAAAATGGTGATAAAGCCTTAAGAGGTGTGCAGGTGCATAATTATGGTGGTTGGAAACAAATTCACCTTTAATTCCATCAAAGTCACGGAAAAATCTATTTTTTTTTTGTTATATTTAATAAAAAATATACCGAATCCAGAAAATAAATACTTTTCCCTCTAAGATGCCACTTGTTGTATAAAAAATGCCACTTGTTGTATAAAAAGTAAAAATAAATCCCACTTGTAAGTTGTAAGTCTAACTTCATCTAAGATGTTTTGTTTGTAAGAAAAAAGTTCATGATTTGTTTCATAATCACTTATGTTCATATGATTTTTTGTTTATCACATTTATTTTTATAGTTTGTAAAAAATAAAATATCACATGAACATATATGATAAAAAATATATCCTTTTGTAAATCACATAAGCATATATGATAAAAATAAAATAAAAATAAACCACAAGCCATTGAACTTTTTTTTTTTTAATTAGAAAAACACAAAATATTAAAAAACTCAAATAATACCAATTTTGATTAAACCATTCTAATTTGCACCCTTTTCCATTTCTCAACGCCTCTGTTTTCTTCTTCTGCTGCTGCATTATTTCCACCACTCTGCGACATGGCCAAAGGAGCCTCACAATCTCAGTCCTCGGTTTCCGCACCCACGCGACCAGGGGTCATGGCTCCCCGCGGATCTGCTGCCGCCACAGCCGGCATGCGCCGCCGTCGTCTCGGAGGAGGAGGAGGCGGCGGAAACAGCTCCGCCGGTGGAGGGGGAGGCTCCGGCGCCGGAAGTAACATGCTGAGGTTCTACACGGACGACGCCCCTGGGCTGAAGATTTCGCCGACGGTGGTGCTGGTGATGAGCCTCTGCTTCATCGGCTTCGTGACGGCCCTCCACGTGTTCGGGAAACTCTACCGCTATAAATCTGGCGGTGGCGTTTGATTTTAGGATCCGATGACTTAGGTTTTCGATCCTTTTTGGATTTGAAGTTCTGATCCGTACCCTAAGCGCTTCATTTTCGGTTCTCCATTGAAAACGCTGACTTTTTTGTTTTTGTTTTTTTGTTGTTGCCCTTTCCCACTTGCTATGTTGTAGTTGTAGCTGTGAGCCTGTGAGTGAAATGAATGAATTTTCTTACTGTTTGTTGTTGAAGGAAAAGTCGTTTCTTTTTGCCTTTCTGTGAAATTCGATCTGTGCCATTTATCTATTTCTTCTTAGTGTTTTATAATAGTTATGTTGTATCGCAGGGGAACTGATTATGTAATGTTAAATATATTTATTTTGCGTGCTTTAGTTCTTTTTGCTGCGTATCACATAAATATTGTGTGTTTAGGAAATTTTTTGGTGTGATGTTAAATAATAGATTCAAATTCCTTCTTTTTATTCATTAAAATAAATTTTTTGATCATTGTAGCCCTTTATTAATAATTATTTACGTAATTGCTCTAGCTTAGAAATTATTTCGAAATATTAATCCTCCAAATAAATATAACATCAATCTGCTCTTGTTTGATCGTGGACCACGAAATTTATCCGGGTATCCCATTCATACCCGGGTATTTTCAAAAAAATCAACCCTACCCGGATATGGATGCGGGTACCCCATTCTACCGTGTACCCGGGTACCCGCATGCCTACCTGGGTAAATAATTCAACATTTTTCCAGAAATTGAGAACAATACCCGGGTAGGGTTGATTTTTTTGAAAAAATACCCGGATATGAATGAGGATACCCGGGTAGGTTTCGTGATCAACAGTCAAATAGGATATGATTGATGTTATGTTTTTTTTGGAGAATTAATATTTTAAAATAATTTTTAAGCGAGGGCAATTCGGTAAATAATTATTAATAAATGGCTACGGTGTCAAAAAAAAATCATTAAAACAAGTATAGATCTTTCTTTGCAGAACTGTTTCAGAGCATATATTATATAAAAGAACAAAAAAAATATTGCAATGAACTATTGAACTTCAATGATATCCAAGTTGCATTAATAAAACACAATTATTTTTCTTACGTTACATAAAAAAATTATTATCTTTTACATTCACATCTTTTACATGGATTTCATAAGATTTTTTTCTCTCACTTTCAATTTTTTTCTCTCTCCTAACTATTGTTTAATGATGAGATAAACATAAGATAAGTATTACCCTTAATAAAATTGCATGGGTTGATTTAAATTGAATGGCCCAAGTTAGATGTTATATGCACATATTCTATTTCTAGAATAAAGATATTTAGTTGGGTTGCATGTTGCATTGTGGACGGAGATTGATTTGCTCCTTCATTTTCGGAAGATTGGATGGCCTGTTTTCTCTATATCCCCTTCATCACTTGCATTTATGAGAGTAAACCAACATTTTAAGATTGAATTTTTCGCATTAAATCCGCAGTTGAATTAATCAGGGAATCTTTCATCTCGAATCACTTCTTTGCTCTTTACGAGCAGTCCTCATAGTTTGTACTGAATAATTTTAAATATTCAAATAGTATCTATTTGAAAAAGAGGGAAGTTATAGTTACAACTTTTTTTTTATAATTTTTTACAACCATATCTTATCATCGTTGATTTCCGCCAATAAACAGTTATCATTTTAGCAAATTAAACTCATTAATTAATTATTAATTCACAATAAATGATAACCATTGATTGACGAAAATCAACGGTGATACGATATGATTGTAAGAGGTTGTAAAAAAAAAAGTCGTAAGTGTAACCTTTGAAAAATATCATTTTGAACTTAGTCCGTTAAAATATAATAAATGTTTTTAAATTATTCAATTAAAACATCTAATAAGTTGAGTGTTTAATAGATAAATAAATTTGAAGTATGATTTTGATGAAAATTAAAAAATAAATAGTTTATAATGTAAATATGAAAGACTGAGAATTCAATAAATATAGTGGCAAAAAAATTAAAATAATGTATTTAAATCAAATAATTACGTATTTAATTTTTTATATAAGATGATTAAAAATTTATTAAAAACTCTTAATTTTCAAAAAATATATTAATTTAATCATAAAATCCGAAGGCCATAACTTTTAAGTCGAGTAAAATCAGTTAATTCTTTTTTTGATTCCACATAACTTTTTGAGATCTACGCATGACATCTCATTTGATATATTTTACTTTCACAAACACAATTTTAATTTGCAAGAATGGTATTATATAGTTATACCAAGAAGTAAGTTCTGGGTTTGTGATTTAATATAAAAAAATAAATAAAATTTTGATTTGTGATTTAATATAAGCTTTTGGGTTATTATTCATGGTCTGAATTTAATGATGGCTTATGAATATTTTTCAAAAATAAAATTACCTAAATTAAGCGTGATTGCCTCTTGATTGAAACCCAATTTAGACGTGTCGGTAATGTGTCAGTTTTTGACACGTGTCACATTTTTTTAACTCAAAAGCCTCTTAGTTCAGCGTTTGTGATTTAATACAAAAAATAAATCAAGATTCGATGTGTGATTTAAATTAAAAAAATAATTTTTTTTTTATTATCAAAATTTTTTGGTTTGTGATTTAAATTAAAAGTAACAATTATTATTAATAAGGGAAAAAAATAAAGATTTGATTTGTGATTTAAACTCAAAAATCAATTTGAAAAATCTGTGTTAATAAAGGAAATATTAAATAAATATTCTAAATCTCTAAGGAAGAATGATTACCTGATTTAAATTTAAATTTAAATTATGTTTGTGAGAAATAAAATATATCAAATGAGATGTCATTGCGTAAATCTCAAAAAGTTATGTGGAATCAAAAAAAGAATTACCTGATTTGGATACTCGAGTTAAAAGTTATGGCCTTCGGAAGTTTTATGATTAAATTAATATATTTTTTGAAAAAAAGATGACACGTGTCACCACCTCGTAAAAGACGCCCCATTTGCGTCACATGTGACGCCCAAATGGGGCGTCACATTGTGTAGTATATCCGTAATTATTTGATAAACAACATTAAATGCGTAATTATTTAATTTAAATGCATTATTTTAATTTTTTGCCTAACTATAGGCTAAAGCACCATTTTAAAATTTTTGGATAAAAGAATTGTCCGGTTAAAATTGATTGAATAAGTTTTTCCAAAGTAATAGCAACACACTTATGCGGATTGGATTCCCGTCAAGAAGGACTTTGGATGATTGATTTAAAACTTTGGAAATAACTTGTGACTCGGGTATCCAAATCACATGAAGCGATCTGACATCTCATTTGACATATTTTATCTCCCACAAACATAGTTTGAATTTATAACAATTGTACCACAATCACAAGAGTGTATATTTTCAAACTATGTTTGTGCGAGATAAAAGATGTCAAATGAGGTGTCATTACGTAGATCTCGAAAAGTTATGTGAAATCAAAAAAAAAATCATGTGATTTGGATACCCGAGTCATAAGTTGTGGCCTTCCGAAGCTTTACGATAATTGTACTGCCTACGTGGCGCTGACGTGGCCTGGCTTTTTGTGACATGTTTTGATGTTTTGTTTTCAGCTTTAATCGGGTAATTCTTTTATCCAAAAATTTTAAAATGGTGCTTTTCCCTTAAAAAGTTATTAAAAACTCTTAATTTTAAGAGAATTATAAATATTTTAATAAAATCATTCTCTCGTTCAATTCATACTCTTTCTTTCCATTTAAGGAATATATAGTTATACCAAGAAGTAAAGATAAATTTTATTACAATAATTAATGTTTTATAAATTTTCAAAGTGACAGATAAAATAAGATAAATTTGTTTCTTCAAAATCATTAACTTAGACAAAAAATGATAAATTGTCGAAATGTGTTTTCATGAACCAACATGTTTTGCTTCCAAAAACAAATCGGGGTAATCTTCAATCGTATATCGAGATATTAATCTCTTACGCATAATTTATTATTGAAATTTTTATTTTATCTTGAGAGATTAATTTCTCACCTTCCAACCATATCTCGAGATTAATCTGAAAATACTTGACAAAATTTTATTACATTTTTTCACTTATAATTTTTTAATTTTTTTTTAATCTCTAACCATAAGTGATTATCACTTATGAGATAAGATTGCTTAGAATTCATACACAAATAGCATTTGTAGTTTTTTTTTATTTATATTTTTTTGAAATATGGAGGGAAGAAAGTTAAAAGAAAGGAAGAATGGAAAGGTTCATATATAGTTGTCACTCGCTAGAAACAGAGTCATGCATTGGCATTGCCACGCTATCGTTTGTAAATCCCTTCGCGTAGCGTTCTCTGCGCTCAACGCTTCGTTTTGCGTTTGAGATGGAACAATGCAGAGTAACAGAAACACAAGACATAATCAACAACCTTAACCTTCTCTCTCACAGACAAATCAACAACCTTATTTTGTTCACTTTTCAACTCAAAACAACAAACAGAGGAGAAACCAAATAATAAAAAAACATGTCCGTTATCGACATTCTCTTCCGGGTCGACTCCATATGCCAGAAATATGACAAATACGACATTGATAAGCAACGTGAGCTTAATGCCTATGGCGATGACGCCTTCGCTCGCCTCTATGCTGCTGTTGAATCCACCATTCAAGCCGCTCTCAATGTTCCATTCTTTTCCCTCTTTTTATTACTTTCTTTTTCTTCTCGTTAATTTTCTCTACCCCAATTGCTTTCTCAACGTTATAATTCACCAACCGACACAAATTTAGGATCTTTAGGCTTGAAAAAACGAAAACTGCTGAAGGAAATGATGCAGTTTTCGGTTTTTGTTGGAAATTAAGCGTTTTAAGAAGCACCCTTTCATGAGAGAAAAGAAAATCTTCTGTGGAATGTGTAGGAATGGAAAATTAGATTAAGCGAAATCAGATTATATATATTAAATAAGGGGATTGATTTTTTCATTCTACATGAGAATAACTTCTCATATTACACACACGGGAATCAAAGATGGAAAAAGAGAAAAAGTGAGAAAACACAAAAGTCATAATGGATCCACCTTTTAATTGTGAGTGTAACATGAGAAGATTTTCTCATGTAAAATGAGAAAACTATTTCCCATTAGATAATGACTTGCATGTTCTTCTTCTTCTTGAAATTTTAAGTGCTTTTTTCAATGCAGAAATCCGAGGTTGCTTCTACGGAGAATAACAGGGCAGCTGCAGTGGCTTTGAATGCAGAGGTTCGTCGAGCCAAGGGTAGATTGATGGATGAAGTTCCTAAACTGCGAAAATTGGTGAATAAGAAGGTGAACCTTGTTTAAGAGCTATTTGTTAACGAACTTTTCAACCCAAAATCTTAAAGTTTTTGGTGAATGTTTTTAATGATTTATATTATTCTGTAACATTAATTTTCATGTAAGAGCTCTTTGAATTTGGAATGTGGATATTGCATATGCACAATTTATTTTTTTTGGTTTTAGCAGCTTATTAAATTCTAGAGTGGGAGTGATGAGTATCGAACTCGTGACCTTATGGTCATGAAAGCTCTGATACTAAAGAACCACTTTAACTCTGGATGAATGTTTTTTTAATGGTTTATATTATTCTCTAACACTATTTATAAACTCGAACGTTTGACTGGTGTATTTCTTTATTTTCTTTTTAGTATGATTCAGTTTGCTTTGTGTCTTGGGTTCGTCTTATATTCTACTAACAATAGAAAAAGCAAGGTTTTGATTGCATTTGTAATTCTAATACTATCAGTAACAGGTTAAAGGTCTCACAAATGAAGATATGGCCATTCGTCAGGATCTTGTTATGGCATTGCCAGAAAGAATCCAAGCAATACCAGATGGTATTACCTCTGCTGCTACTCAAACTGGAGGATGGACAGCTACCACATCTCATCCACATATCAAGTTTGATTCATCAGGTGATCAGTGTTGCTGATACTAAATGCGTTTAATAGCAACATTTGAATTAATTTTTAATAATGGCTTTCTTCTGTTATTCCCAACTTCAGAGGGACATCTTGACAGTGAATATTTCCATCAAAGTGAAGAATCCAATCAGTTTAGACAAGAGCATGAAATGCGCAAGATGAAACAGGCAAGCATGATTCCTGCTTTATTTCAGTTACCTTGGTGTCTATGCTAAACTAGGAAGGCTTGAGGTTTATAGTATTTTTTTATGGGGCAGGTTATATTTACAAACTTTTTTGTTTACAAACTCTTACAAACTACACTATCTTCTCCCGGGAGAACACTGGTTTCACAATGTTCTCCCGGGAGAAGATAGTGTAATTTGTAAAGAAATTTCAAAAAAGTTTGTAAACGCATCCTTCCCCATTTTTTATTGTATTTGTCTGTCACCAGCTGATTTACAGTCTTAGATTATTCAAATTTTTATTTGTATAGGATGAAGGGCTTGATATCATATCAGAGGGATTGGATACACTTAAGAATCTGGCCCATGATATGAATGAGGTTTGTTATGATCCAAGCTCTATTTGGGAATTCCATTTAAAGATGTTTGATTTTAAGAGTGTAATCATTTTCACCCCCAACTGTGTTCAGGAAATGGATCGGCAAGTTCCTTTAATGGATGAAATTGACACAAAGGTAAAGAAGCTATTCATTCAATCTTGCTTTTCTATCTATGTTCAAATAGATAGGTTTCAGAAATAATATTGCAAGTATGTGACAAATGCATTACACGGTGCTTTGTGCATGGCCTGATTATACAGGTAGATAGGGCAACAGCTGATGTGAAAAACACTAACGTAAGGCTGAAGAAAACTCTCACCGAGGTAAATGACGTGATTAATTGCACTCTTCTTTATGTGGAAATTTGCAAGTTTCCAATGAATTGCAATTTTTGTTTCCTCTCCAGCTGAGGTCTAGTCGAAATTTCTGCATTGACATCATTCTGCTGTGTGTTCTTCTGGGAATCATTACCTATATATACAAGTAAGTCCGAATCATTCTGCATTGACATCATTCTGCTTTCTTACATCAAAAGCATGATGCTAGTTTGATAATAAAAAGAAAGAAAGAAAATTCTTTAGTAGTAATAGTAGTCTCTGATTATCCTAATGTGCATTGCATTAATATATTGGCTGAGTCATATGATAAATTTGGTTCCATACGTATATATATTGGTCATGTTGTGATGGTGGGAAAGTGGATGCACTTTCTTTAGTTGCCTTAAAGCCAATTAACAAGAATGGGCCATATTACTGGAAGCATGATCTTTTTTCTGCTGAAACTGTGTGATTGGTATTCATTGGCTGTGAAGACGATAGGTCTGACACATTAAATATTCAGATTCAATTTATTCATCATATCAAAACATGCAAAGTGTTGATATTTATTTATTTTATGCTAGTTCTTTTCTCTCTTTCTTCTACCGGTGTAAACAATTTCTTCTCTTTGTTTCAGTGCACTGAGGTGACTTGATCTTGATCTCTCTCCCTTGTTGTATCTGTTGTACCATGGTATTACATCCTTACAATATCTGAGGGCTTTCTGTGTAATTTTCCAATATTAATTATGGTTCAGCTGCTAGAGGATGGAAACAGAATATATTACCAATGTGCTTTGTAATTCTTTGATGTATTAATGTGTCACTGGGATATGTCATCACTCTTTCCTATAACTCCTTAAGTACCTTTGCTTGCGTATCTATTTCTCTTAAGACGAAATTCTATGTATATACTAGTTAGAAGATTGATGTTTGGCGCGTCTCTCTTTTTTTGAAAATATTCCAATCGGTTCATTGCTTCGCAACTAATCCGATTCGGGGTGGGTTCAGGATTAAGGCTTTAAACCCCTCCCAAAGGTGGTACTGGGGAGGTTCAAACACATACTCTCATCCCCACCTGCTTAGCTCCCATGCGCCAACTGAGCTACCACCATTTGGTGGCGCGTCTCTCTTGTTACACCATACTTACATCACCTCTCACACAAAACTTTTTATTGTTAAATATTAACTCAATTTATCATTTATATTAAGTCAATGGCTGAAACACATTATGCAAGTGTAATGTTAAAGTTCTTATGTGCATGTACATTTATGCTATTAAGTTCATGACATTTATGCTGGTTCAACGCTGAAAGTGTTTGTATTGGAAGGGGGCACATGACAATGGCAAATAAGCATAGTACTTCAATATCATTTTGAAATAACAAACAACTCCTGTAGGTTGAAGACTTGAAGGAATATAAATTGTATTTACAAAGTTATCTTTACTAAGTAGGACAACATTCTAGTTGAACTGACATAGTGCGCACTGAAGAACCTAATTGGCCAAATGACAAGCTTGTTTATTTGGCCATGGCATTATTCACATTGTTTTCAAGGAATATCATGAATACATGGAAACTTCTATATCTAGTTAAGTTCCAGGTAGCAATATTTATAAACATGTATAAAGAAATAGAGCAATGATTGGCTTGAATATTGGAGGCATGTTGTCTTCCCGGTTACTTCTCCGTCTTAAGTTGCATAATCCATGAAAATCTACCTGTGAAGTAAAGGATCGTTGACTATCTTATATTTAGTCAATTCATCATTGAGGATACCTTCCTGTAAAGGCCAATTCGTTTAGCTCTTGGAAATTGATGCTAGAATCTGGTGTGGTCGCACTGAAAATGTCATCTTGAGACTGATTTTGGTTATAG
The DNA here is from genome assembly GCA_032173675.1 of Gastrolobium villosum. Lineage (NCBI taxonomy): Eukaryota > Viridiplantae > Streptophyta > Magnoliopsida > Fabales > Fabaceae > Gastrolobium > Gastrolobium villosum. Next base: position 19,080 of record JAVKPL010014109.1, read on the forward strand.
CAGCTCAATTCTCTATTGGTCAACACCTTGCTAGGAGATACGTCTATTTTGTTCTCATTGTTGAGCTTCCTGTTAAAAGAAATGAGATTTTCATATTGATCATCCTCATTAGATTTTCTTTTCAGTGGGTTGAAGTAACTGTCCAAAGAAGGAGTTGTCGTTTGAGAATTCACTTTGTTGAAACCATCTTGGTAAACAGAAGTTATATTCTTGTCTTTGCTTTCCTTAAAGCCTAGACTTGGCATGTTCTGAGTGGGAGGTATAGGTCCACCAACAAGAATAGAGGCTATGATCTGATAGTCTCTATATTGATAATCCGTGATCATGTCAGGCCGCAAGTTTATGTATGTTGGGTATTCTTCACTCCTCGGTATATTTGTTGGCAAGTTTGGTTCACAATGATTCTCTTGATTTTCACATAAATTCTTGGATGAGTAACCCTTATGTCGAACCCGGCATAGTACCCAATCATCCAACTGTGACAGCAAGAGACAGGCTTATTATTATTGCATTGAGTTCAAGTATTATGAATAAGGGATCACACAGTTTCATAGGCACATATGAGAAAAGTACGAATAGACCTTGCATGTTACCTAGTAGAAAACCATCCTTGAATTTTTAACTTTTTTATCTTGGTATACGATGCTTGGTGTGTCTGCCATTGATATAATATAATAACTATGTTGATGATTGAAAGGTCATGGATTCGAACCAGGAAACAGCCTCTTTGCTATTATGCAAGGGTAAAGCTGCTTACAAGGATTTCTTCCACCGATACTCGTTAGTCAGGTTTAACGGGGAGTGGTTTTAATAACTAAGTTGATGAATTGGCCTTTCATGAGTTTTTATTTTTAAGGGTGGTAAAGGGATCAATACCAAAATTCTATCCCTGAAGGTAATTTGCCTTTGGTTTAAGCTGCTGTCATCAAATATCAAATGGAATGACTAGTTTGTGAAGTTTAAGTCCCTGCTTGAAAATATCACATTTGAAAAGATCCAATTCAACCCAAAAGCTTAATTTGGTGGGTGAGGGTTTTTTAATGATTTTATATATCTCAACACGTCCCTTACACGAGAGCCCACCGGGCTTAAAGGGTGGACAATGCAGAGGCCCACCTACCTGTGCGAACAAAGAAATTCCACTGGAAAGAAAGTGGGAGAACCCAAAAGCTTAAGCTGGTGGGTGAGGGATTAGGATTGAACCCGGGACACGAGGCTCTGATACCATGTAAAGAACCAATTCAACCCAAAAACTTAAGCTGGTGGGTGAGGGTTTTTTAATGGTTTTATATATCTCTACACCATTATCTTAAACCACTTATTTTCTTTCATAAGGAACAAAATTATTGTGTTACATGAAAACTTACCCGCATGGAACCTTTTAGTGTGGAGGGTTTGGTGGTTGTGTCCACCAATCTATATTCATTCATGATCCAATCTGTCTTAGTCCCCTTAGGAGGTCGACCTGAATAAAACACCAGAGCTTTCTTCACACCTATGCGCTTTGATCCACAAGAAGTGAGAATTGGCTTGTCAGTTCCTGTTGCCTTCCAATATCCTGAAGCTGCTGCTCTGTTAGGCCTTAATCCATTAGGGTACTTTCTGTCTCTGGGGCTAAAGAAATACCATTCTTCCTTCCCAAAACAAGACTTCTCTGCACAATCAGAAGAAAAAGTAAAAAAAGAAAAGATAAAGCAAAATAGATTCATTTTTCTCAGCTAATAATATGATAAAAAATGACATGGTGAAAACAAGGAGTGCATAGGAAAGAACGAACTAGGTAACTCCCACGGATTATACTTGTACAGATCTATTTCAGCTATAATGGATGCTGGGAGTGGACGTGAACTGATTTTGTTTTGCAAGTAATGAACTATGAGTTCTTCATCAGAAGGGTGGAATCTGAAACCAGGTGGAAACGTGAGATTAGAGCCTTGTTGATCTCCCTCCATCAAAGAATACTTTGTTCTTGACAAAGTAGTGGAGAGACCAAAGGAATCAGTAACTGCCGATGATACCAATTTCGCTTGCTTTAAATAAGAGAGTAAAGTGTCATGTGCATTATATATGGCTATAGTCCCATGCAGACGCTAACATTGTGGAAAAGATGTAAGAGAAAGGAACCAATCAGTGGCATGTAAAGTTTTAGAGAAAAAGACACAGAAGCCAACCAATTTGGCTTTACTCAATAAATTGACCTTCACCTACGTAACTAACAACTTGCGCATGCGAGATGCTGATAATGTATTATCTGCTTCACACCTCATCAGCACAATGCACAGTATTGTAGATGGTATTGTGGCATGATAATAAGTTAGTGTCCCTTTCCCAAACCGTATTGTAGATAGTACTCCTGTGCAAAAGAAAAATGTATCCATAATGAAGAAGATTAACAGCTGAAGAGAAGTTACTTGTTTGATTGGATTACATAATACAGATAGCAATTTAATAGCCTCTGATACTGACTCTATTAAACAGATAGCCAAAACAATAGGATAAACAAAATTTCGCCTAGTGATGAATTGCTAAGGGTGTCTTTGGCTTTTGTTTTTCATATTGTTTTATAGCACACTTCAAGTCCGAACAACAGCTTGATTGTGGAGAATTTATACTATTACCATCCTGCTAGTTTCGTTCAATTAAAAGTGGCATTTTTCAACATGACCCGCTTAGATGACACACAAAAATCTTGTTTGAGTTGAACCGTTTTCAAATTGGTATCGTGTTTGTATTGACAAAATCTACCACTAGAAAATTCATGTTGGGAGTCAACCTGCAAACATGAAATTAACTTGCGTTAATTTTCTTACAGGTTATTCGTGTTGTGTGTTGTGTTGTGTATTCATGTTGTGTTGTGTAGTGTTATATCATGTTGTGTGGTGTCAATTTGCATAATAAGCGATACACTTTGATATTAATAAGTTATTCGTTTTATGTCAAATCACATAATAAGTGACATACTTTGAGGTTAGTAGATCATTTGTGTTGTGTCGTGTCAACCCGTAAAATAAACGGATCATGTTTGTGTTGAAGGTTCTGATATGTTTCCAAATTCATATTGTGTTCGTATTGAGTGTATTTGTATTTGTGTCAAATTGGTTTTGTGTCGTGTCAACTTAAATTGCCATTGTTACCTTCAATTTTAATGCTTTTTGATAAATCAACTATATATATATATATATATATATATATATATATATATATATATATATATATATATATATGGCAAAAGTATTTCAACATGCGAGAATCAACATGAGAATAAATTTATCCTACACACCAGTGTTTTTTAACAATGTTCTTTTTGAGAACATAGTTATAACAAAGTTAATTTTTTCTCTCTACGTCAGCAAAAAACATATATATGAGAGAGAAAAAACCGTGCAACTTTAACGTATAGTCTTGGAATCCTTTCCCGAGAGAATTCATACATTAAAAATGGAAGCCTGTCAGGATCGCTGGAGAGAGAGAAAAGAGCAAATTTAACGTTATAACTATGTTGCCCACCAGAACATAGTTAAAAATGACAGCTGTAGATAAGCTTATATAAAGTTGCTACAACAATACTTTTGCCTATATATATATATATATATATATATATATATATATATATCAGGATCATTTTACATCAGTGTAAGTTACACTCTTAATCTTGTCCGTTAATCCTACTTATATCTGAGGGCTCAAATTATTTAGTAATGTGAGCCATTGGATACAAGCGAATCAATGGTCAAGATTGAATGTAAGATTTCTAACTTTTACACCGGTGTAAGAATATCCTACCCCATATATATATATATATATAAGGTATGATCATTTAACACCAGTGTCAAAATTTAAATTTGACACCTCATCTGTGAGCCGTAAGATAAAAAAATATCAACGGCTATGATTATATATATATGTGACTATGTATTTTTTGATCTAACGGCTCACAGATGAGATGTCAAATTTGAATTTTGACACCGGTGTCAAATGATCATATATATATATATATATATATATATATATATATATATATATATATATATATATATATATAAGGTGACAATTAGATCATTTGATACCGGTCCTACAAACTCTTTAAATTTGACACTAAATCTTCCAAACAAGCCCATAGATATAAATCAACTGTTATCATTTATTGGGAACTGCACTTATTAATGAATTATTAATTACAATAAATGATAACCGTTGATTGACAGAAATCAACGATTATGATTTGGTGTCAAATTTTAAAATTTGATACCGGTGTCAAATGATCCTGCCTATATATATATATATATATATAGTAAGGGAAAAGTGAAGGACACACACTTATAAGAGATAAAGGAACAAACTATGGAGGAAAAATAGTGAAGGGAAAAGTTTATTCTTTAAAATTAAAAAAAAAAAAACACTACATTCATCTCAAAAACACTACATTCATCTCAAAGGACCATCCATCCTTTAAAATGATAGACATTTTTTCTATATAGTAACACCTTATTTGTTTTCCCCATCTTCTGTGTTTTCCGAAAAAATCACTCAAAAAGTTTATCTCATTTATAGAGTAAACTTTTAGCACTCCCTCTATCCACGTAAATTAGAAATATATAAACTCATTGACATTAAAAATGAAGAAGTGGATGGAATAAATATAGTTAAGTGAATCATGTGTTTTTGATTTAAATGGATGGAGTATTTACTAATGGAATATTGAAAATTCGTCGCCTTTGTTCATGATGTTCTTCGAGTGACGAATTCAATGCATCAGATACCAAGGACTCCTGTATTCATCCCCATTGGTATCTGGCAAGGAGTAATTCCTGTAAAAAATTAAACTGTAACGTAGAAATTCATATATGGTTTATTTACAGCTAACAGTCAGGGTATAATAGTACTACAGTCTCACAAGAATTAAAGATGCTCTTTACTCTTTAGAGCGTAGTGACTCTCATGGCATAGAGAACTACGAGAGTTGTCTTATTTCAAAGACATAATAAAGTTTCGTGGTTCTTGAAATGTCTCAGAGTTTTTATTGCCTTGAAACTTCCTCATTTGAACATTAGCTTTGTCCTTGTTTCTTGTCTTTTCTTCCTCTTTTCCTGAAATAACATTTTTTAGAGCTTCTAAACAGTGTGTGTGAAATGTGAATCATAAACACCGCGTTACGTGGGGGCGACACTATACACCTTGCGTGAGCTTGTGAATTATTATTATTATTTTAATTTTCTAATTTGTTAACAAAATGGTCGTGCGGGAATACATCTTCTCCTCTTGTCTTGATTTTACGTAATCACTTCATATGAAAAATTTAAATCATTTATTCAGAGATGAACAATCAAAATTTTAAAGAAAAAGTTCATAAAATGAAAAAGTGAAAATTAGAAAGAAAGAAAAATTCAAAAAAAAAAGAAAGAGAGAGAGAGTAAAATACATTTTGGTTCCTTAATAAATATAATATTACGGGACTCAATTTAATCTTTTAGAAAAAAAAAAATCAACTTATGGTCATTCTTAAATTCAAAATAGACCCATAGTAGAACTAACATTCTTTGAATTTGATAGGAATCACAAATAAATTTTTTTTTTCCTAAGAGATTAAAATGCCACCTGATTTTTGTTGAGTACTCAAAATATACTTTACTCTAAAGTAAAAAAGTGAAAATTATCACTTTATGAATGACAAAAATCTTTCACATTATATAATTCTGTTAAACCAAGACGTACATGAGATGATTGATTATCATATTTAACCTTTGCACGAACATTATGGTTACTAACAAACCGATGAAACCCAGGTTTTGAGTTTGTTGGTGAGCAGCGAAAGCAGCTTTAGATTTGGAACTTACCTTGCATAATTAAGTCCTAAGTAACCAATACAGAGAGGTTCTCGTTGAAAGAAAAACTTAGTTCCAATCGACTTAAGTTGTCTTTTTTAATTATCCCATTAAGACCTGGGATCCTAGGGGGATAATTTCATGCGTCCATCACAAAGCTTATCTAGTTGTGAAGCATTAATTTATTCTCCAGCAATGTCCTCCGACTTTTCATGAGGTTGAGTTCTGTTGACAAAATTAAACTGGATTTTGACTATATGTCATAATCCTATATGTCATAATCCAAAATGTATTAATGGAAAAGTTATATTTACAAACTTGTTGTTTGCAAACTCTTACAAACTATATTATACATTAATGAAAGTACACTAGGTTATACTATATACTTCAGAGAGTATACTATGTACTTGAGAGAGTACATAATGTAATTTGAAAAAAATTGTAAATTTTTTTTTGTAAAAAGATCCCCCTTATTATAATAATGTAAAAAGATTGATAAATTAAATTTAATTCATAAAAGGTATCTATGCTAATGGCATAAGAATTATACTTGTGAGCTAATGAATTTATAAAACACAAATACGAAAATTTAATATATTATATATTCTAAATGTATATTTAAAGGAGAGATATTCTTACTACTAAAATTTTCTACTACCAACTCACTACCTATCTAATCACCATTAGATCAACATTTTCTCTTTTTTCAAAAACTTTTTAGCATTCTCTCTCTTTGATTCAATGATGATTAGATAGGTAGTGAGTTATTAGTAGAAAATTTTGGTAGTAAAAATATCCTCCTCGTATATTTAATATCCTTAAATGATAAATTGGTTAATTATGACATCAAAAAATAATTTAAACCTCTCTTTAGTTAAAATTATACATAATTATAAAATAGAATTTCTTCTGTTAAATAAAAGTTTAAGAACTTGTTACATTTCAAGGTTAATTGGGAATTTAAGGTAGTATTTACGAGTAATTTATTAATAAAGAATTACTGGCTGAATGTATTTGGACCCTTTATAGGGCTGAATTATGCGCATGAAAACTATATACTATATGATAGTTTATGAATTTAAGTTTAAATTAATTTGAATTTAAATTCATGTGGATAAGATTGGAGGTTGTTGGCAAAGTTTGTTTTGCAACAGCTCCACCTTATCACACTGTTCCATGCATAACTTTCAAAGAAATTTGAAAGTTTGTTTTTCATTTTGAATGAATGAATTCCCTCCTCCTCTCCAAAGGGTGCGCATAAATAGACATGTTCCTCACCTTAGGTTTCATTGGAAAAACCAAGCCAACTCTCCTCCTCTATGCACCATTCTGTAGGGTAGCTCAGTACACCTTTCCAAACAGGATACCTAGCCTCCACCCTCACCACTTGTGCGCATAGCAAGCCTCATTGTGGTGTTCATCTGGTGGCTTTCAAGAAAGAGTTCTTGCATCATAGACGAACGGTGGTGTGGATCACCATTAGAGGGTTTGAACCCTTCAAGCCTGACATCTCATCTCCCTGACTGATCAGGCCAAAACAAGGTAACATCATGCTGTCTTAAAGCATGAATCTATGAGTGCATGTATGTTCCGCAGTAAAATTTTTTGTTTTACACCTTACATGCATCGGCCTTCAAAGGCCAGTTTACTTTCACTTATGTGCATGTACATTTATGCTATTAAGTTCATGACATTTATGCTGGTTCAACGCTGAAAGTGTTTGTATTGGAAGGGGGCACATGACAATGGCAAATAAGCATAGTACTTCAATATCATTTTGAAATAACAAACAACTCCTGTAGGTTGAAGACTTGAAGGAATATAAATTGTATTTACAAAATTATCTTTACTAAGTAGGACAACATTCTAGTTGAACTGACATAGTGCACACACTGAAGAACCTAATTGGCCAAATGACAAGCTTGTTTATTTGGCCATGGCATTATTCACATTGTTTTCAAGGAATATCATGAATACAAGGAAACTTCTATATCTAGTTATAGCCCCAAGTTCCAGGTAGCAATATTTATAAACATGTATAAAGAAATAGAGCAATGATTGGCTTGAATATTGGAGGCATGTTGTCTTCCCGGTTACTTCTCCGTCTTAAGTTGTATAATCCATGAAAATCTACCTGTGAAGCAAAGGATCGTTGACTATCTTATATTTAGTCAATTCATCACTGAGGATACCTTCCTGTAAAGGCTAATTCGTTTAGCTCTTGGAAATTGATGCTAGAATCTGGTGTGGTCCCACTGAAAATGTCATCTTGAGACTGATTTTGGTTATAGCAGCTCAATTCTCTATTGGTCAACACCTTGCTAGGAGATACGTCTATTTTGTTCTCATTGTTGAGCTTCCTGTTAAAAGAAATGAGATTTTCATATTGATCATCCTCATTAGATTTTCTTTTCAGTGGGTTGAAGTAAGTGTCCAAAGAAGGAGTTGTCGTTTGAGAATTCACTTTGTTGAAACCATCTTGGGAAACAGAAGTTATATTCTTGTCTTTGCTTTCCTTAGAGCCTAGACTTGCCATGTTCTGAGTGGGAGGTATAGGTCCACCAACAAGAATAGAGGCTATGATCTGATAGTCTCTATATTGATAATCCGTGATCATGTCAGGCCGCAAGTTTATGTATGTTTGGTATTCTTCACTCCTCGGTATATTTGTTGGCAAGTTTGGTTCACAATGATTCTCTTGATTTTCACATAAATTCTTGGATGAGTAACCCTTATGTCGAACCCGGCATAGTACCCAATCATCCAACTGTGACAGCAAGAGACAGGCTTATTATTATTGCATCGACTTCAAGTATTATGAATAAGGGATCACACAGTTTCATAGGCACATATGAGAAAAGTACGAATAGACCTTGCATGTTACCTAGTAGAAAACCATCCTTGAATTTTTAACTTTTTTATCTTGGTATACGATGCTTGGTGTGTCTGCCATTGATATAATATAATAACTATGTTGATGATTGAAAGGTCATGGATTCGAATCCAGGAAACAGCCTCTTTGCTATTATGTAAGGATAAAGCTGCGTATAAGGATTTTCTCCACCCCATGCTCGTTAGTCAGGTCTAACGGGGAGTGATTTTAATAACTATGTTGATGAATTGGCCTTTCATGAGTTTTTAGTTTTAAGGGTGGTAAAGGGATCAATACCAAAATTCTATCCCTGAAGGTAATTTGCCTTTGGTTTAAGCTGCTGTCATCAAATATCAAATGGAATGACTAGTTTGTGAAGTTCAAGTCCCTGCTTGAAAATATCCCATTTGTAAAGAACCAATTCAACCCAAAAGCTTAAGCTGGTAGGTGAGGGCTTTTTAATGGTTTTATATATGTCAACACGCCCCCTCACATGAGAGCCCACCGGGCTTAAAGGGTGGACAATGCACAGGCCCACCTACTTGTGCGAACAAAGAAATTTCACTTGAAAGAAAGTGGGAGGCGGCGAGGATTGAACCCGGGGCACGAGGCTCTGATACCATGTAAAGAACCAATTCAACCCAAAAGCTTAAGCTGGTGGGTAAGGGCTTTTTAATGTTTTTATATATCTCAACACCATTATCTTAAACCACTTATTTTCTTTCATAAGGAACAAAATTATTGTGTTACATGAAAACTTACCCGCATGGAACCTTTTAGTGTGGAGGGTTTGGTGGTTGTGTCCACCAATCTATATTCATTCATGATCCAATCTGTTTTAGTCCCCTTAGGAGGTCGACCTGAATAAAATACCAGAGCTTTCTTCACGCCTATGCGCTTTGATCCACAAGAAGTGAGAATTGGCTTGTCAGTTCCTGTTGCCTTCCAATATCCTGAAGCTGCTGCTCTGTTAGGCCTTAATCCATTAGGGTACTTTCTGTCTCTGGGGCTAAAGAAATACCATTCTTCCTTCCCAAAACAAGACTTCTCTGCACAATCAGAAGAAAAAGTAAAAAAAGAAAAGAAAAAAGCAAAATAGATTCATTTTTCTCAGCTAATAATGATAAAAAAATGACATGGTGAAAACAAGGAGTGCATAGGAAAGAACGAACTAGGTAACTCCCACGGATTATACTTGTACAGATCTATTTCAGCTATAATGGATGCTGGAAGTGGACGTGAACTGATTTTGTTTTGCAAGTAATGAACTATGAGTTCCTCATCAGAAGGGTGGAATCTGAAACCAGGTGGAAACGTGAGATTAGAGCCTTGTTGATCTCCCTCCATCAAAGAATACTTTGTTCTTGACAAAGTAGTGGAGAGACCAAAGGAATCAGTAAGTGCCGATGATACCAATTTGGCTCGCTTTAAATAAGAGAGTAAAGTGTCATGTGCATTATATATGGCTATAGTCCCATGCAGACGCTAACATTGTGGAAAAGATGTAAGAGAAAGGAACCAATCAGTGGCATGTAAAGTTTTAGAGAAAAAGACACAGAAGCCAACCAATTTGGCTTTACTCAATAAATTAACCTTCACCTACGTAACTAACAACTTGCGCATGCGAGATGCTGATAATGTATTATCTGCTTCACACCTCATCAGCACAATGCACAGTATTGTAGATAGTATTGTGGCATGATAATAAGTTAGTGTCCCTTTCCCAAACCGTATTGTATATAGTACTCATGCGCAAAAGAAAAATGTATCCATAATGAAGAAGATTAACAGCTGAAGAGAAGTTACTTGTTTGATTGGATTACATAATACAGATAGCAATTTAATAGCCTCTGATACTGACTCTATTAAACAGATAGCCAAAACAATAGGATAAACAAAATTTCGCCTAGTGATGAGGGTTTGGGTAGTGTGTCATTGTATAAAAAAATTGCTAAGGGTGTCTTTGGCTTTTGTTTTTCATATTGTTTTATAGCACACTTCAAGTTCGAACAGCTTGATTTTGGAGAATTTATACTATTACCATCCTGCTAGTTTCGTTCAATTAAAAGTGGTATTTTTCAACATGACCCACTTAAGTGACACAAAAAAACCTTCATTGGGTTGAACCGTTTTCAAATTCGTAACAGGTTCATATCGACAAAATCTGACACAAGAAAATTCGTGCTGTGTGTCAACCCGCAAACATGAAATTAATGTGTATTAATCTTCTTACGGGTTATTCGTGTTGTGATGTGTAATGTCATATCATGTTGTGTAGTGTCAATTTGCATAATAAGCAATACACTTTGATATTGATAAGTTATTAGTTTTATGTCAACTCACATAATAAGTGACACACTTTGAGGTTAGTAGATTATTTGTGTTGTGTCAACCCACAAAATAAACGGGTCATATTTGTGTTGAAGGTTTTGATATGTTTCCAAATTCGTATTGTGTTCATATAGGTTTCTCTTTTTGACAAATCAAATATATATATATATATATATATATGTATATATATATATATAGGGCTTAACATTTATGCAGCAGCCGTAGACAACGCTATCTGCAGCTGACACAGAAAAGTGGGTCCCACCGCTTTTAAAAAAAAAAAACAAAAACAAAACAGGATCCGGACGCGAATCCTAGCTTACTGTAGGTAAAACAGCTGTAGAAATCATTTTGCCATATATATATATATATGTGTGTGTGGATTTTATAATTCTCATTTAACATGAGAATTGCAATCTTCCTACGCACCCTTCGATTTCCGTGCTGATGTGGGTCCCACACATAATTTTTTCTAACATATGGGTCCCACATGCTTTTTATCTCTACAACATGAGATTTCAATTTTCATTCAACATGAGAAATATAAAACCCTATATATATATATATACATGTGTTAGAAAAAATTAGATGTAGGACTCATATCAGCACGGAAATCGAAGGTGCATAGGAAAGTTTGAATTATCATGTTAAATGAGAAATATAAATCCCATATATATATATATATATATATATATATATATATATATATATAGTGTTTTCATTTTATCCTTTAACATAACACAACAAACTTTCCTACACACACAATATTTTGTGGGGCCCACACATTTTAAAACAAAAAAGAAAAAAAAAATATGGCACGCAAAACGAATCTCTATAACATTACACAATCACTTTTCCTACAATATAATAAACATAAAGCCCATATATATATATGGGGCATGTTATATTTACAAATTTTTTTGTTTACAAACTACACTATGTAGGACCGGTCCTACATTAATCACACAGTGTACGACCGGTCCTACATTAGTGTAATTGTAAAAAAAGTTTGTAAATATATATATATATATATATATATAGTAAGGGAAAGTGTGTGTCCTTTTGAAAGACACACACTTATATCATTTTAAGAGAGATAAAGGAACAAACTATGGGGGAGAGATAGTGAAGGGAAAAGTTTATACTTTAAAAAAAAAAAAAAAAAACACTACATTCCCCATCTTTTGTGTTTTCCAAAAAAATCACTCAAAAAGTTTATCTCATTTATAGAGTAAACTTTTAGCACTCCCTCTATCCACGTAAATTAGAAATATACAAACTCATTGACATTAAAAATGATGAAGTGGATGGAATAAATATAGTTAAGTGAATCATGTGTTTTTAATTTAAATGATGGGAGTATGTACTAATGGAATATTGAAAATTCGTCGCCTTTGTTCATGATGTTCTTCAAGTGACGAATTCAATGCATCAGATACCAAGGACTTCTGTATTCATCCCATTGGTATCTGGCAAGGAGTAATTCCTCTAAAAATTTAAACTGTAACGTAGAAGTTCATATATGGTATTTTTACAGCTAACAGTCAGGGTATAATAATACTACAGTCTCACAAGAATTAAAGATGCTCTTTACTCTTTAGAGCGTAGTGACTCTCATGGCATAGAGAACTACGAGAGTTGTCTTATTTCAAAGACATAATAAAGTTTCGTGGTTCTTGAAATGTCAAAGAGTTTTTATTGCCTTGAAACTTCCTCATTTGAACATTAGCTTTGTCCTTGTTTCTTGTCTTTTCTTCCTCTTTTCCTGCTTCTAAACAGTGTGTGTGAAATGTAGAATCATAAACACCGCGTTACGTGGGGGCGACACTATACACCTTGCGTGAGCTTGTGAATTATTATTATTATTATTATTTTAATTTTCTAATTTGTTAACAAAATGGTCGTGCGGGAATACATCTTCTCCTCTTGTCTTGGTTTTACGTAATCACTTCATATGAAAAATTTAAACCATTTATTCAGAGATGAACAATCAAAATTTTAAAGAAAAAGTTCATAAAATGAAAAGGTGAAAATTAGAAAGAAAGAAAAATTCAAAAAAAAAAAAAGAGATAGTAAAATACATTTTGTTTCCTTAACAAATATGATATTACGGGACACAATTTAATTTTTTAGAAGAAAAAAATCAACTTATGGTCATTCTTAAATTCAAAATAGACCCATAATAGAACTAACATGAGTCTTCTTTAAATTTTATAGGGACCACAATTTCGACTAACTTAATCTATTTTGAGTTCCAGGAACCACGGATAGATTTTTTTTTTTCTAAGAGATTAAAATGCCACGTAATTTTTGTTGAGTACTCAAAATGTACTATACTCTAAAATAAAAAAGTGAAAATTATCACTTTATGAATGACAAAAATCTTTCACATTATATAATTCTGTTAAACCAAGACGTACATGAGATGATTGATTATCATATTTAACCTTTGCACGAACATTATGGTTACTAACAAACCGATGAAACCCAGGCTTTGAGTTTGTTGGTGAGCAGCGAAAGCAGCTTTAGATTTGGAACTTACCTTGCATAATTAAGTCCTAAGTAACCAATACAGAGAGGTTCTCGTTGAAAGAAAAACTTAGTTCCAATCGACTTAAGTTGTCTTTTTTAATTAGCCCATTAAGAACTGGAATCCTAGGGGGATAATTTCATGCGTCCATCACAAAGCTTATCTAGTTGTGAAGCATTTATTCTCCAGCAATGTCCTCCGACTTTTCATGAGGTTGAGTTCTGTTGACAAAATTAAACTGGACTTTGACTATATGTCATAATCCTATATGTCATAATCCAAAATGTATTAATGGAAAATTTATATTTACAAACTTGTTGTTTGTAAACTCTTACAAACTATATTATATATTAATATATTAATGGAAGTACACTAGGTTATACTATGTACTTCAGGAGTACATAATGTAGTTTATTTGTAAAAAAAATTTGTAAAAAGATCCCCCTTACTATAATAGGGTTTTATAATTCTCATTTAACATGAAAATTGTAATCTTCCTACACATCCTTCGATTTCCGTGCCAATGTGGGTCCTACACATGATTTTTTCTAACATATGGGTCTCACATGCTTTTTATCTCTACAACATGAGATTTCAATTCTCATGTTAGATGATAATTATAAAACCCATTATAATAATGTAAAAAGTTTGATAAACTTAATTTAATTCATAAAAGGTATCTATGCTAATGGCATAAGAATTATACTTGTGAGCTAATGAATTTATAAAACACAAATACGAAAATTTAATATATTATATATTCTAAACGTATATTTAATATCCTTAAATGATAAATTGGTTAATTACGACATCAAAAAAATAATTTAAACCTCTCTTTAGTTAAAATTGTACATAATTATAAAATAGAATTTCTTCTGTTAAATAAAAGTTTAAGAACTTGTTACATTTCAATGTTAATTGGGAATTTAAGGTAGTATTTACGAGTAATTTATTAATAAAGAATTACTGGCAAATATTAAATTTGAAACCTTTTCTTCTCAATGATATAATTCGATTTTACTGATTGAAACATTTAAAAAAAAAAAACATTGATAGATGTGCTTTCTAAAACTATAAAACCATACATAAAATACTTATGTTGTTGTATATATGTTTCATAAAAATGATTGTATGAAAATGGTGATACTGTGTATATATTTTATACAGAAAAATGTTTCTACAATTACTATATATAAGTTATTTGCATATACTCTCAAAATGACATCATTTTTGTGTTAAAATATTAAAAAATTAAAATTACAAAGACTATTATAACCATGAAATAAATTAAAATTACAAAAATACTTTGATTTCCGCCACAAAACGATATCGTTTTGAACTCAATGCAGATAACTTATCTGCATTAATTACAAAAAACACCAACCCTATTTTATAATACATTGACAATGATCAAATATGAATTATATTTATGTTTCTTGGGCGATTGTAACTTGGGATGCATATAGTTTGAGCTCTATACCAAACGCAACTCAGAATTGGACGGAATTTGAGGTTCCATCCAAATCTCTCTATTTCCAGTTTCCATTAATTGTCTCAGAACTCATTATTTGTCATATATGGAGAAAAAAAAAAAAAAAAAAAAGATTCCTAACTTTTTTATCACCTCCTTTTTTCGTAGGGACCCATGTCTTTGTTTCCCTACTCATTGCCAACTAAATCCTATAATCACTACTTTTTTAAGTGGCAAGGATGGTTATTTTGAGTAGATAAAATGGATCGAGAAATTGGATAGCTTTCTCAACTTAATCTTAAATTTTTTTTAATTTCTCTTTTTTTACCCTAACTAAAATAAAAAAAGTCAATCTTATTTAGGTTAAGATGATAAAGATATATATTTTGAAATATATATGAGGGTTTAAAACTATAGCCTTCTGAAAATTATTCAAACCTCGCTATTGATTTACTTGTTTGTTCATTCTAAGTAATAATGATATTAAGTTATTTTATTAAAATTGTGTAACCTTTTGGTATATGTATTATACTTTTATTTTATTTGTATAATTTTTATAAGAGTCATTTTTCATATTTTACTGATAATTTGTTTTGTGATATTATTAATTCTGTTATGTTACAACTTATTTTATCCCAACCATAAAATTACAAGAAATTTATCATCAAAATCAAACAATGTAATAACTGAAAAATATTTCTGCAATGCAGATAAGTTATCTGCATTTACTTTCAAAACGATATCGTTTTGGGATTGAAAAATTAAAAAATTATAATTATAAAGATTATAATAACACTGAAATAAATTAAAATTATAAAAATACCATAATTTTCGTTCTAAAATTAACAATGTCATATTGAACATAGTGCAAATAACTTATCTGTGCGTAGGGGTGTAAATGAGCTGGGTTAGGCTAGGGTTTGACTTAAATAGGCTGAGCCTGTGTAAAAAGTATTTTGTATGGCCTGGCCTATTAGCTTATATAGACCCCAAATTACAAGCCTGACCTGCCCTATATCTGAAAGATAAAATCCTTTGCCTAGGTCTGTTAGCCTGATTAAGCTTATTAAATATTCAACAATAATAACTAAAATAATATTATTTTATTATTCAACATTATTAAAATAATAATTTTATTTATTATATTTTAAATAAATAATATGATATAAGCTGGCCTGAGGCCTATAGGCTCAACATGTACAAAAAAGCCTATTGCCTATTTTCTAAATAGATTTTTTTAAAAGCCCAGGCCTGTTCTATTTTACAATTTAGAATAAGTCAAGCCTAGGGGTGTAAATGAATTGGGTTGGGCCGAGCTTTGGCTTCCTTGGCTCAAGTCTACGTAAAAAAAATTCAGCCTATCTGGCTCACTGGCCTATTAAAGGCTTTATTTGTAGGCCAAGTCCGGCCCATTTATAAAAATAAGAAAGTTCGACATGGCCTACAGGCCTTGCAGGCCTACCACTGTAGATAATAAGCAAAAAAAAAATTGTATAGAGCAAAGAATGTTCCATTCATGCATGCACTAGTACTTCTCATAAGAAAAAAAATGACAAATAAGAAAGAGTCAACATAATACCCCAACTCTAAAATGTATATCATTAGGGGTGTAAATGGGCCGGGCTGGGTCGGGCTTTACCATGCCACATAAAATAAATATTATTTTATTATTAATAAATTAAATAGGCCAGCTTGGTTTTGGGTCAGGCTTGGCAAAAGTGGCCCACGGCCTATTTGGTAAAAATACATTCTTATAAGTCTAAGTCTACTCTATTTTTTCTAGAAAGCCGTGTCAAGCCAACTTAATGTAGGCCTGGCTATAGGCTGGGCCGGGCCAACCCAGCCCATTTACACCCCTAATCAAATCTATCTAATATAAACTAAGTCGTAGGCCCTACAAGCCGAGCTAACCCATTTACACCGCTACCTCCGCTCTATTTGTGCTCTCCCTCAGTTTTTTTTACCTCAACCTTTCTCAAATGCGGAATCCAAGTTATTCTGAAAAAATTATAGCCCATAAAATTAATGCGAGGGTCAATTTTGTGAGACCCACTGGATCCACGTAATCAATAGGTTCATTTTTTTGTCGTTATTTTCGCTCTAAAAAAATGAATAGTTTTAATTTAATTAGTGTCCCAGTTTTCTATTTTTAATTTGTATCTATTGAATATTCAAATGGTTTGATTTGTTTTCTTGAGGTTTTGCCTGTTTACATCCCAAGTACATTAAGCCCAACCTACTAAAAAAGTACTTTAAGCCCAACAAATAAAAGGTATGAAGAATGACCCAAACAAATTAAAATATTCAAGAATTTAATTAATAAAAGAAAATGTATAAAATCTAGAGAAAACAAACATTTTTGAAAAAAGAGAGCCTTGACTTGAAATCTTAGATGAGCTGCTCCATGAACCCAACCAGCGCAAACTGGTTGTAAGTTAAATGGGACACCCATACAGCTGTATAGCAAAAGGTGTAATAATTAGGTTTTGTATATTTTTTTTTTTTTGGGAAAAACTATTCTCATATCACATGAGACAAGTTTTCTCTCCTACACATCATTCGATAACTGTGCCACTTTTTTTTTTCTTTTCTTTTTTGAAGTGGTGGAACCCGCTAATTTGTCTCTATAACATGAGATAACTATCTCCTTTAACATAAGATTAATAAAACCTTTTTTTTTATAGATGGAGAGTCTGAATCTTTTAAAATAGATAGTTTATATATGACTTTAATGTTTCTAAAGTGAATGTAGATAAGTTATCTACATTCGCTCCAAAATTACGTCGTTTTGGGTTAAAAATTAAAAAATTATAATGAAAAATACTATTGTAACCCTGAAATAAATTTAATTATAAAAATAACTTGATTTTCGCCTCAAAATAACGTCGTTTTGAACTCAATATAGATAAGTTATCTACATTGACTTTAGAAAAAGCGAACCCTTTGTATATTTAGGGATTTGAGATTTAATTATTTTATTCTTTGAAATTGGGAGTAAAAATATTTAAAATGATAAAAATTTAGCTATAAACATTTGAATTATGAGAAATTAATTAAAATTTCCTAAATAATATAAAAATTTACATATTAATTTAACCTAAATAAATTTACTTTTGCCGCTCATAATGAGTTGGGTCGAATTTTTTGACCCTGTTTCTAATTATAAATGATTCTAAATTACATAGATGATATAAATAAATAATTGTTTATGGGCTTTAGTAATCTCATGTTGTAGGATAGTGTTATTTTCTACCATAGATGCAATTATAGGTGGGGCCCACATACTTATAAAAAAAATACAAATTAAATTACACGGAAATCAATGAGTGTGTAGGAAAAAGATATTATCTTATGTTGCATAAGAATAATATTTCCCGTTGTTTATATAAGCTATATTACTCTTCTTTTACATAAGATATATTCTCTCACTTCGATTTTCGTACCCCACTTTTTTTTCTCTTTTTTCTTATAATAGTGGGATCCACCTATTTTCTCTCTATAACATAAGATAACTATTTTATGTTAAATGAGACTAATAAAATCCATTGTTTAATTACCAACAGACGGATAGATGAGGAGTACTATGGGGCCACAGGTGGCTGGAAGGTTGGCTTTGGTGAATGATGACATGAAATAAGTTAGATTAAAAAAAAAATTGCAAATATGTTTTAGGGAAAAATGTTTATGATTTTAAAGGATATAGAATTATGTCATTTTAAGTGAGAGAAAAAGATAGATAAAGAAGGAGAGATAGAGTGGACAAAAAAATATAAAGGTGTGAGTCCCACCTTTTTGTAAGAATGAAATGACATAAGATGTGTTATTTAAAAGAACAAATAGTTTTCCCTGTGTTTTATAGAGATATACAGGGAAGTGATGAAGACTTGTATATAGCATATGGGTAAAATGTGTATCATTTTAAAGGATGTAAAGTTGTGTCATTTTAAGAGAGAGAAAAAGATAGATAAAAGAGGAGAGAGAGTTTACAAAAAAACTAAATGTGTGGGTCCCACTTTTTTGTGAGGTGAAAGGATATAAATTGTGTCATTTAAAACGATAAACACTCTTCGGATAGTATATTAAAGGATTCGAGGACATGCCTTTTGATGAGAAGATTTGAACGCTTAATCCAAAGAAGCAGTTTAATATAATAAGTTATTCCATGAAAATGATTGATTCAAACGATACATATATACATATATGCTTGATTCTGGTTAAGTAATATTTTGAATTCAATTAAGTTCTTGTAAATGTAAAACTAGACCTATCATAATATGGATATTTTCAATTCCAACAGAATTGTCTCCCATAAAAAATACACATCGTTTGTAAATAAAAAATAACAAGCTATTCCGCTATTTGATCTCGGCAGATCTTCATATTGTCTTCTGACCTTTTTTTAAGGTAAAATATTGTCTTGTGACTAGTACTGGCTGTCAAGCCATGATTGTTAAGGACTGCTTGATCACGCTCACATGCAACCCTTTTTTTATTTATTTTTTATTTTTATACTAGGGAAGAGAAAATCAACAGAAAAATAAAACAGAACAGAAACATGCAGCCCTTATGATTGACGTACTTCAACAGGGTATCTCCCTCGCTGGTTTTTTATTTTTATTTTTTTTTACATGGTTGATGTGTTAGCATAGAGCCACTGGAGTCAATGATGAGTAATTATTATCAATGGATTAAGTTAGCTATGTAAGTGGATCTCACATCATGGATTAACCCAAAGCCTATGTTTTTTTTTTTTTTTTTATAATCCGGAGGTATCCCCATTCAACCTCCTCCAGTCACCTTGCCCTCGGGATATGGCCCTGTAGACTAGCCCCTCATTGGAACATTGGGTACATTGAGCTTTGCTACCGGAGGAAGGATGAGACTAATCCTCTAACCGAGGAGGAGACATATCCCTCTGGCCCCCAAAGATTTTCCAGAATTTGCTTGAGGCAGGGTTTGGACCCCTGGCTCAACCAAAGCCTATGTTTAATATGTTTAATTCTTAAAATTCATATGTTTTTAAAGTTTTTAAATATATTTTATTACTATATATTTGCTTTTTACTTTTATTCCATTATTGAATTCATATGTTCATTTTAAATTTTAAATTAAAAATTAAAAATTAATAAACATTGTTAGCTTCATCAAAAAATCATTTATAATTCAAAAAGGTATCAATAAATTATTAATTAAAAGTAGATTCAAGTTTTTTATTTTTCTATTAAAACTAACTTTTATCATTCTATTTCTATGTTAAATTTGATTAATTATCATAAGTCAAAAATATTTCAAAATTAAGTTATGAGATAAAACAGTTCATAATTATCCTTTATAATCCTAATTTTTACTCTCTCGGCCTCTCTCTAGGTTTGGAAACTGCGCATCTCTCCAAAATTCATCTCTTCGTCATTAGAGTGCTCTATTGAAATTTAAGGTTTGTCCCCATTTGTTTCTTGAATCCGTTTATGATGATGGTGGGAGGATATTATGAAATTTCTTTTTTATTATTTGCCATCGATCATCTTCCCATGATTATGGTTGAATTGTTTATATATAATAAAAGAATTGCGAATCAACGTACATATAATATTGAATTTTTTATATATAATTAATTGCTATAAAGGAATGAATTTTCAATAACAAATGAATTATTAAAGTAATGGAAGAATTCCCATCCAGCGTACATATTGTTGAGATATATAGTCTCACATTGGTTGTATGGGCAACTAATGTGGCCTTTATAAGGACTTGGGCACTCCTACCCTTTGAGCTAGCTTTTGGGGTGGTGTATCCTAAGATTATTTGACATGGTATCAGAACGTTCGAAATCTCACCTCCTCCCACTTTCTTTGTAGTGGAATTTTCACATGTAGGTGGGCTTGTATGTTGTCCACCCTTCAAGCCCAGTGGGCTCTCGTGTGAGGGGGCGTCGTGTGAGGGGGCGTGTTGAGATATATAGTCCCACATTGGTTGTATGGGCAACTAATGTGGAGTTTATAAGGCCTTGGGCACTCCCACCCTTTGAGCTAGCTTTTAGGGTGGTGTATCCCAAGGTTCTTTTACATGGTATCAGAGCGTTCAAAATCTCACCGCCTCCCACTTTCTTTATAGTGGAATTTTCACATGTAGGCAGGCTTGTATGTTGTCCACCCTTCAAGCCCAATGGGCTCTCGTGTGAGGGGGCGTGTTGAGATATATAGTCTCACTTTGGTTGTTTGGGCTACTAATGTGGAGTTTATAAGGCCTTGGGCACTCCTACCCTTTGAGGTAACTTTTGGGGTGGTGTATCCCAAGGTTCTTTGACACATATAGCAATTTGTCATATATGTTTAACGAATGAATTGCTATAAAGTAATGGAAGAATTCCCATTCAGTGTACATATAACAATTTGTCATATATGTTTACCCAATAGAAGTGTACATGCGGATGAAAGCATGCATATATATAATGAATTGTTTTAAAAGAATTGCGATTTCCCAAACCTATTCAGCGACAATGGAAAGAATTAATTCATGTGTCCCATTATTTGTTTTGGTGAGATATGTTTACTGGAACTGAAGATCAAAACATTGTAATAATAAAGAAATAACGAGAGAGATGATTACCAAACCTAGAGAGAGAAAGAGGTGTGTAGATCCTGAACTTAGAGAGAGAGGGGATGAGAGAGTAAAAATTAGAATTATAAGGGATAATTATGAACCGTTAGATTTAATTCTAATATAATGATGATGAGATTGGTTGTAACTTGTAAGGGTGATAAACTTAACCTGGTAGTAAATATAACCCTCCCCGGAGTTAATTTGCATAGTATAACTTCTTACATGCCATTTACTATAGAATTTTTTGTTTTCTCCTATCGTTCCCTAAAAGAAATGAAGAAGCAAAAAGAGTAAAATGAAAAAGAAAAAGAAAGAAGGAGGGGGCATCAATTATCGAGGTGGGTCATGGGCATCAACTAATTAGTTGAAGAACGCAAAGGATATTTCCGAAATCAGACGCCATTATCTTATTTTAAAAATGTCACAAACAAAAGGGAATGCAAGGATGCTATGTATAATTAAAGAGAAAAAGCAAAGGAAAACGAGGTACTATATACAAAAGAAAATTCCAAATGATCGAATTGACTCTCAAGCACAGAAGCGTCCTCAAAAAAATTAATATGAGAAGTGATCGATATTTGGAAATTTAGTATTAAAATTCAACAAAATTGCTTGCTTGCTTAGTTCCAATTCTCTACGACTCTACGATTTGATTTATCGTCGTGAAAAGAAGTTATACTTCTTATTGGTTACCAAGTTATTCAATTAAGAGAGTAGATCCTTAAATAAAATATAATCATAGGGAGGAATCATAATCATATAAAGGTGAATAAATATTGATAAGAGAAGAGAGAAAAAAATATTGAACTAATTAAATAGTTACAAAATCATCACCGTTGATTTCCTTTCTTATAATTGTAATTTCTATCATGTGTCCCTGTCATATTTTATTTATCATTAGAGTACTACATTTCCATTCAATTCAACACATGACTACAAGAGTAATCCAATTAATTGGGAAGAGATCAGTAGTCTTTTAGCTTTGACGTTGTACTTTGTCAGAGATTGGAATATACAAGTTTAGCCACCGATCAACCTTGATTTATAGAATGGTTCACTTTCAAATCAGACCTACGCAAGTAAATTTTTAAAGATCTGCTAATCTTTATTAATTTGGTAGTGACCATATCATATGGCATCCTCTCCTCTCTCCTCTAAATTAATGCAAACTTTTTTTTTTTTTCCTTTTGTGAAATAATGCAAACCATATATTAAAGGACTAAACTTATTTTGAACTTAATTTATGGATTTTATGTTTATTAGGTTACATAACATAATTTCACTTTCCTACATACATTGAAGATGTGAGGTCCACATATTTTTTTTTTTTCTTTCATCGTCCCACTTTTTCTCTCTCCTTTATTGTGGGTTGGAAATTAAACTTATGTTATGGAACATTAATTTATGGGTTTTATAATTCTCATTTTGAAGGAGAATTGAAATTTCATGTTATTGAGATAAAAAGCATGTGGGATCCATGTGTTATAAAAAATCATATGTAGGACCCATGTCAGCACGAAAATCGAAGGGTGTGTAGGAAAATTGTAATTCTCATGTTGAATGAGAATTATAAAACCCTTAATTTATATATATTTTTTCTAAGGGGAGTATGGAGCATACAAGTGGGTGGGGGAGATGAGGGAAATATTTAATATGCTCCAGGACTACTGAATCTTTTGGTGCTCCCTCTTACAACATTAATCTTCTCTTTCCTTTTTTACCCTTATTATTTTTTCACTTTTCTCATTTTATCCTCCTATTTACACTAAGGGACCACCTAAAAATGGTGGTCCCGATTCACTACAAATATCCTCGGAGATGAGATCAAAGATGGGGCCACGGGGACGAATTTATGGAGAAATGTGAAGCAATTACACAATAGATAGAGAGTGATAGGTAGCATGTTTAAGAAATCAAACATGCATCGAGTGAGGTGGGAAAGCGAGAATAAGTGGAGATACTATTCCTTGCTCGACACATCAAGCGGAACCAGTCATCTCGTGTCTTTGTATTATCGAACTTTCTCTCTCTCACAATCGTTTTGTGGGATCCCACTCCGAACCAGTTATGACTCACGGACTGCACCAACGCCACTTTCTCTATATTCATCTTATTGGTCAGATTATTATACGCCGTTAATAATACAATTTATGTCATATTCATTTTCATATATATTATATAGCTGGCTCTAAAAGCCTAGTAACTTTCTTTCTCAGTTCTCACTTCTCACCATCTTTCTTTTTCTTAAATAAATTTGATTGCTAATATTGGAGTAAAGATTGAATTTTTATGTAAACTTAACGTATACTCAACTTAAGAATATTAAATTAATGAATATTAATACATATTTATATATATAAATTTAATATATTTAGTAATTGGCTTTAATGTTTCTAAAGTGAATATAGATAAGTTATCTACATTTGTTCCCAAAACGATGTCGTTTTGAGTTGAAAAATTAAAAAATTATAATGAAAAAGACTATTATAACCCTGAAATAAATTATAATTACAAAAATACCTTGGAATCTGCCTCAAAACAACGTCGTTTTGTGCTCACTGAAGATAAGTTATTTACATTCACTTTAGAAAAAGCGAACCCTTATTAATTAATATATTTAGAGAGAGAAAACTAAATTAATGTTTTGATAATATGGTGTCATTATATTAGTTAATTAGTTATTCAAAAAATTAAAATGTCATGCATGATCAATTTTTTTTCTTATAAAAAATTAAAGTGATTAGACAAAAATTGATGAATGTAATATCTATTTTATATTTTTAAGAAACTAATTTGGTGCAAAAATCTTTGAAAGACTTAATGTAATGACCCGCTACGCTAATGTTTAGAGCACTAATTTAACGATTTACTCATATATTATGAACATAATGCTTATTATTATAGAGAAATTCAATGATTATTAATATTTTGTTAAGTAGGTTAAATATATGAAATTTCTATCAGAATCCCTTCTAAAAACATTAGTAGTAGGCAGTAGCAAAGGTGAAGCAATGCTCCATCAATCTACAAAAAGAAAATACACATTACCAATTGAAACCATTGCATTAGCTGGGTCTAACTCAAATAACAGTACTAATTACTTCCTTAGCAGCTTTTAATTGACTTAGTAGAAATTACATTGTTGCTTGATTGGCTAGTTACAACTATTATTGATATATATATATATATATATATATATATATATATATATGGAGCTATATAGAAAGCGATCGAGACAGAGAAAAAGTGGTCCATCTTAGTCTATGACTGACTGGCACCCAGAGCAGCCGTGTTGATAAGGAGAGACATAACAATTCTACTTAGAAATTAAGAAATTTTATTATTCTCTTCTCTCTTCATCCATTCTCGAATATTTAATTCACCCAAACTCAAGGACTTGTGTGCTGTGTCACCGCGATTCACATGTAAAACCAATATTTCAAAAACCCAAACCTAATTACCTCTTTGACGTAACTTTTTTCTGTATCCCCACAGACTTTGACTCTTTAATTTGAGCCGACTATGGATCTAATCCAGAGTGTTGGACAGAAGATATTTAAATCCCTCCAAAATGTGGCATGTGATGATCAAACCGAGATCCTTTCCTTTCCATTTACTTTACTCCATTACTACCAACTGAGCTACCACCATTTGCTCTAATATTTCAATTTCTTCTGAGACGAATATATTGGTCTCAAATCGGAATATTAATTAAATGAAAGTTTTTTATTTATTTTTATATATTCCTTGGATGTTATTTTGTTAATTTTAGTTGTGCCTCCGTTGTCTGCTTCAAAGCTTTTGAGCTAGTACTTTTAAAAATTTGCTAGCTAGCTAGTTTTGGACACTCCCAATTTTCTTCGATTCCAAAGATGATGTCCAAAGAAGCCATTTCTGTTCCTTCCAACCTCAAAGTTGCCATGGTTGAAATTCATGACCCAAACTCAAACCCTAATCCTAACCCTAATTCAAGTTCAGCTAAGAGAAAGAGAAGTTTACCCGGAACACCAGGCAAGTTGTGAAGTTCTT
This sequence comes from Gastrolobium villosum, assembly GCA_032173675.1. Classification (NCBI taxonomy): domain Eukaryota; kingdom Viridiplantae; phylum Streptophyta; class Magnoliopsida; order Fabales; family Fabaceae; genus Gastrolobium; species Gastrolobium villosum. The sequence continues at coordinate 44,735 of JAVKPL010014109.1, forward strand.
CTCTTTCAATATATATATATATACATATTTTTTCTTACTTTTTTGATTCACATAATAAGTTATACACTAACGAATCCCTACTACTATTAGTTAATTACAATTCACAAATAATTGTCCATGCTTGAATATTGAATAAAGCAGATCCAGATGCAGAAGTGATTGCTCTGTCGCCAAACTCACTGATGGCAACCAATCGTTTCTTATGCGAAGTTTGCAACAAGGGTTTTCAGAGAGACCAGAACCTGCAGCTGCATCGGCGAGGGCACAATCTTCCATGGAAGCTAAGACAAAGAACGAACCAAGACGTGAAGAAGAAGGTTTACGTGTGTCCAGAGAATAGTTGCGTGCACCATGACCCTTGCAGAGCCTTGGGAGACCTCACAGGGATAAAGAAACACTATAGTAGAAAACATGGTGAAAAGAAGTGGAAGTGCCACAAGTGCTCTAAGAAATATGCAGTTCAATCTGATTGGAAGGCCCATAGCAAGATTTGTGGTACTAGAGAGTACAAATGTCACTGTGGCACAATATTCTCCAGGTAAGTGTACTAGTGCATCCTATGGTAAAATCATTTCTGCGGTTACTTTACGTACAACAACGACAAGTGTATGGTTATGATTCTCCACATTTAATGTTTTCATCTTTTGTATGATTATGATTCCCTGCATTTAATGCTTTCAAATATATATGTCCAGTATTTGATTGCTGCACGTATAGCAGCTGCAGAAATATAAACCCCTTAATATATATATATATACACATAACATGAAGTTATAATTTGAGTCAGTCACATTAATTAATGATTCATCTAATTATAGGGCTGAAAATGTGCCTAATTCATTGAATTAAATGCATGCAGAGATGAATTAACCCAATTTAAAGAAATTAAATTGCATGAGAATGTTAATTTATTAGGAGAAGTAGTAAATGAGAGGTTGTTAATTAATTAATTAATTGATTGATATCCGTGTATATGCATGTTTTTGTGACAAATCAGGAAGGACAGCTTCGTAACGCATAGAGCATTTTGTGAGGCCGTGGTGGAACAAAGTGCGAGAATGACTTCATTACCAGCAGTTTTGATAAACGCTCAAACACATAGAAATTACCCTCACAGTGGTTTAATTGGGTTAGGCCCTGAACCATTAATGGGGAATTTGCCTCTATGGCTAGACCAGGCCAATCCTCATGATCAGCTTCATCATCATCCTCTTAGCTTTCCAAGCAACACAATGAGTGCATGCACCTTCCCTGATTTAGTCCAAACAAGTAACATGTTTGGATCATCATTTACAAGTGCCAATAATCTATCTATGCCACAAGGATTGAAGCTAGAACAAGAAGAAAACAAAGGAGACTTGTCGCATAGCGTAAGCTCTTTGTACTACTCAAGTAATCAGAACCAACAAGGAGGCCCAATTCACATGTCAGCCACACCATTTTTGCACAAAGCATCTCAAGTGGAATCTACAAGGATCAACAATATTGATAACGTAGCCTTCAACAACAACAACTCTAACAATGTCTTTGGCTTCATGGGCTCAAATCTCTCAAGCACATCCAGCAACAACCGGAACAACGTTGTTGAAATTCAGAAAGTTTTCAAGCAAGCAAATCAGCCTGAAATTTTCAACGATATGGTGAATTCCCATGGAGGTGGCTTTTCATTAAATGACTCAAACTCGAGCTCGTTTGTGATTGAGAATGGCACCAAGAATAATGAAGACCAATTGGGCTTAACAAGAGACTTCTTGGGAGTTAGAGATGAATCATTAAGCAGACCCTTCTCACAACAAGAGCTCGCCAAGTTCAATATTCCAATAGGATCATTCATGAACCTGCAAAGCCAGTTCGGTGGACATTATTGATTGAGTTGCAATGTAATGAACTAGTTTAGGATTGAACTCTTGTATTGTTTCTATGATAATAACTGAAACTGGGTGATATGATATCACGTGCTATTGATATCATAGAGAGGTCTCGTGAGTGAGGTGGGGGCCATTGCATTTTGGAAGAGACTATATATATTCTTTCCTTTCTCTGCCTGTTATATATCGTTAAGTTAAAAATCAACCACTTTTTTCTTAAATTATATCTTCTCCTAGTTAATAATAATGTATTAGATGGCATAGAAGTAGAAATTAGAAACACACACACACACAAAAAAAGCTTTCCTTCATGCATGTCGTAGTAGCAGGAGCACTATTATTAATAAATTTCTTCTTTTAACTTCGCCTATTTATGCTCTAATTAATGTTGATATATAGAACTTTATTGCATTATGATGGCTATGATGACCTACTTTTATTTGGTAGTGGCCATTCAGCTGTGGAGGCCGTGAACTCGTTTCTATATAAAGAGCTAAATATTTAATTACTTCCCAGCTATTTTTATATTTCATACCTAGAAAATTGAGCGGTTCTTGTCTGTAGTAAGATTGTTGATAATAACGTTTGTTGGATGTACAAAAGATTCATCAGTGATTGAATGCAAACACAACCATTAATTAAACGAATTGATATATATTCAGTACTTTTCTGAATTTAGAATAACCAATTTATGTCTGAATTCGTAATTTTTATATTTTTCTCCCCCTTCTCTCTTTTTACAACCTCCGAAATTTAAAGTAAACTGCACTGATTTAATAAGACGTATTTAACATTAAAATATATTTAAACTAACATTAAATAAACTAAATATATCTTTGTATCTGTTCATATATATTTTTAATACCACAAAATAAAAAGAAATTTCACTTAATAAAGCATGTGTATAAAATAAAATTGACCGTTCATAATTTATTAAATATAAAATATTAGTGTCATTTAATACCATAAAAACTATTGTAAACTTTTATTAAAGCCGTCTATATTTTTTTTATTGAATATGTTTTTAGTCCATAAATTACATATTAAATAAATTATTTGGACACAAGATATTGCAAAATACAGTACCAATTCTATGTACTCGATGACATGCATGTCCAAGCTATATACATAGAATTATTTTTTTCCTTTCCGCCGCGTCAGCCGACATTAATATCTAAGGAAAGAGAAAAATAAAATAACTTTAATATTATAATTATATACTACTCATAGTATATAGTTATTTTTTTTTTTTTTTTTTGCATGAGATAATTTTTCAGCAAATTAAAGAAAAAGATTTATGGTGATCGAATGCTAAAATGTTTGTTTTGGAGATTTGAGAGCTCCTTGTTGTTGCTGTTGTGTGCTTAATTCCTTTTATATGGAGGCTAGGAGGGAATTATAATTAATAAGTATTAATTGGTCATAGTTTAGTTAGCAAGAACAGTTTTCTCTTACCCATCATGCAATGTTAACACTTAATTTATTGGGGAAAAAAACCATTTTAAATTTTTTGGATAAAAGAATTACCCGTTTAAGATTGATTGGATAAGTTTTTTCAAACTAATGCAGTCAAACATGTCACCTATGCTGACGGGACTCTTGCCACGCCAGCGCCACGTAGGCAGTCCAGTTATCGTAAACTTCGTAAGGCCATAACTTGTGACTCGGGTATCCAAATCAGATGATCTTTTTTTTGATTTCACATAACTTTTCTTGATCTACGCAATGACACCTCATTTGATATATTTTATCTCCCACAAACGTAGTTTGAATTTATAACAATTGTACCACAATCACAAGAGTGTTTATCCATAAGATCTTCAAACTGTGTTTGTGAGAGATAAAATATGTCAAATGATGCGTGATTCTGTAGATCTCGTAAAGTTATGTGAAATCAAAAAAAAAAATCTTATTTGAATACCCAAGTCACAAGTTATGGTCTTCCGAAGCTTTACGGTAATTAAACTGCCTATGTGGCGCTGACGTGACATGAGTCCCGTCAGTATTAGTGACAGGACTAGTCCCGTCAGTATTAGTGACGGGACTAGTCCCGTCAGCATAGTTGACATGTTTGACTGCATTACTTTGAAAAAACTTATCCAATCAACTTTAACCGGATAATTCTTTTGTCCGAAAACTCTAAAATAGTGCTTTATCCAATTTATTGCGTTCAATTCCTTGAATTACAAGGTATCACATGACAGCTTAGCATGCTCAATCTCATTATCCCGTTTTTTAATATAAAAAAAAATTAAAATCAGCACAAAGTAAATAAAAAAATGGAGCATATATCATTATCTACTTTAAGCTCAAGCTAGGGCTCTAATCTTACAATTGATAATTCTTTTTTCTGTTGTTATTATTATTTGGCAAGGAATGAAAATATTGCTTATTAGTAAATCTCATCAATTTATTACCACTTAAGTCCAAGTGACAGACATGATTTTCTTTGCACTTTTGCTATTTAGAATGTTTTTTAGTTGAAGTATTATTAGAGATTTAAAATATTAATTAATATTATATAAACAGCGCTTTATACCTACAGAAAGTCGTATATACTTCATATACTATTTTATTTATCTTTTTTTTTGTTATAAGAATTTATCTTTAAATCAATAAAGTTGTCACATTAAAATTCTTTTGCAATCTTTTTAGTATTGTCAATATATATATATATATATATATATATATATATATATATATATATATAGGGTTATGTTTATCTTATTTTACACGAGATAAACAATTTTCCTACACACATAAAAGGACTTGGGTCCCACCACTCTTTTTTTCTCTTCTCTTACCTATGGGTCTCACTTATACTTTTATCTCGAAGTAATATTTTTCCTACAACATAAAAAAAATATATCTCATACATATATAATAACTATTTAGATTAAGATAAACGGTAAAAGTACGTACATTTTTGTTTATAAAAATAAATAAATTATTCTCTTATATTGTAAGAGAAAGTACTTTTCGATTTTTGTGCCAATTTTTTTTTATTTTTAAATATGTGTGGGTCCCACCACACCTTGAATTTACAACATAAAATATCTCATCCCCAACAACATAAAAAAAATTAAAACCAAAAAAAAAAAGTACGTACATTTATTTCTTTCACATTTTACTTTTCTTTTCTTATTACTTGGAGCAAATTTAATGTGCTTCCCGCACACGTAAAGAGAGAGACAGAGAGAGTGTGAGGAGAGAGGAGAGAAAAAGAGGGGACCACTAAATTAATTTTCCTATATTTGAGACCTTAAATTATGATGACCTACTTATCTTTTTTTCTCTAAATATGTAATAAATCTTTGGTACTACTGTTGTACTAAATATTCAGTACATCCCACCAATAAAAATATTATATGTCGGTTAAAATTAATTTTGTATTGTCAAATTTTTTCTCTCTCCTCTGATGTATACTGCTCTCATTGATGAGATAGACTGAATTTAGGTACAACAGTAGTACCAAGGATTTATTCATAGATAAAGGAGGAGAGAGAGTTGACAAAAAAATAAAGGTGCGGGTCTCATTTCTTTGTGAGAGTGAAAAGATATAAGTTTTGTCATTTAAAAGGATAAATATTTTCCCCTTATTATATATATACAACGTTTTTTCCCTCTTAAATTGACTTGTCTTTTTAATAAAGGGTCTTATAAGAATTATGTTGTAGAAAAAGTGATTGTGTAATGTTATAAAGATTCATTTTGCGTGCCTTAATTTTTTTGTTTTTTTTTCCCACAAAATGTTGTATGTGTAGGAAATTTTTTTATGTTATATTAAATGATAGATATAAATCCCTTTAATAAATAGAAATCTTGCCTGAAAACTTACCCAGATATTTATATTACATAAAGACCTTTTTTTTGGTAGGGACATAAATACCTTTAAATAAGTGAAGAAACTTTAATTTTTAATTTTTAAAAAATTATATTTAAAATTATGGTTATATTATTCTACCTATCTTTTTTCCATGTATACTTTACCTACCACTCTCTAACACCTTAGATTATAATGTGAAGAGAAGAGAGAAATGATAAAGGTAATTAGTTGAGATTCTAATCTAATGGGGTTGGAGAGTAGTAGGTAAAGTAGGCATAAAAAAAGTAGGTAGAATAATATATCCCTTAAAATTAAGGGTTTCAATTTTCTCATGCAGAAGAAGAAATTTTCTCATGCTATAGACACATTTTATGTGGAGCCCGCATCTATAAAAAAATAAACAGTGCATGAAAATCGAAGAGTAGGAGGAAATAATTCTTCTACAACATGAGAAATATTTTTTCTAAAATTAATGTTATATTAATAATGGGGTTTGTTTTTCTCATGTTACATGAGAAAATAAACTCTTCCTACACACATCATAAAAAGGTGTGCCACTCATTTGTTTGTTTTTAGTTTTTTTAAAATAAGTGGGTCCTACATTTGATGTATCTATGACATGAGATCAGAATTCTCCTATAACATAAGATTTATTTTTTCCATTAATAATTATGTAAGTGTTAAAAGAACATGGCAAACGTAACATAACATAACACTCGTTTATTAGAATAAATTCATAAATAAATACAAAGATCTCGTATACAATAATGCATAATGCCGTAATAAATCAATCCACTCTGATAAATATTCCCTCCTTAATTTCTCACTTTCCACGCCCCCATCATAACAATTGAATATTAATATATAGCTTAGTAGCTAGATCATTGATATATTTACTTAGATCCTATTGTAGTTCATGATGTGAATACTGCCATAAAGACAACACTAGGAATAAGGGACACCGAGGTTCCACATGGGCTAATTCTCATCATAGCCGCAGAGGTTTCAGTGGAAACAACCTGCGATGATTCCGATGAATCATCCGAGGATGATGTCTTCTCCTTATCAGGTTTAGCCGCATTTGCTGTTGTTGCTGGTGTTGGTGCTAGAGTGGGTCCCGATGCTATTGATTTGGTAGCGAAGAAATCCAAAGGAAGAAGCACCTTACCAACCTTATAAATAGCAAGATCGATGCTTATCCGTATATATGATGCCAGTGATGGTGGTGTTAACCTCACCCGTCGAGATGTTCACGCTGCCACCGTAACTGATCACGTTTAGTTCCAACTTGCCAGGTTTAGCTCCGGCCAGTGTTCGAACCGGGTTGGTCAATGTATCGAAGTTTATAATCAGGAATAACGTGGAACTGAAGGAGTTCAAGTTTTTGGCCATCAGATAAAGTGTTGAGGAACCCTGCTTTGAGTTCTGTGAAGGCACCGTCATCAGGTGCGTGCAAGAATGGTTAAACCACCAGATTTTATGGTTATGAGCTGTGAATATAAATTATTGGAGTTGTACTTTTGCAATGAGTGTTTGATTGATGCATTGGAGAAATGGAGCAGAGAGGTTTTTTTTTTAGGATTGTAGACAATGACTTGCAGGTAAAGGGTTTGGTTAATTGTGATTTGTGAACGTGCATTTTGTTATATGGTTGGGAGATTAATTAAGGTGTTGCATCAATTAATATGGATATATGCTTGATAAAAGTTTTGGTGATATAGAGCAATTTTTTGCTTTAAAGGCATAACTCAATAAGATAGCCGAATTGGATGCGCGAATACATGCGTTGTGTGATGGGAGCTTGTATCTCATTATCTGGCAAAGAGATTAAGGTGGTGCGTCTGTGAAGATTTAAACCATTGAGCAGTTTTTTTTTTTTTTTTTAGTTATTTATTTTTGCTTGAGATGGCAGGGAAAACAGAGTGAGAGCACAATTTATCCCATTTTCTAAATAATCATATTGTGATATTAGAAAAATATAAAAATACGAAATAATAATGGGTAAAAATAACTTTTGTTCTTGTATCACCTTGCACTAATTTTTTTTTTTTTGGTAAATATCCTTGCACTAATTAATTATAAAGGGCATGATCGATTCACGATATTGTTTGGTTCGGTTACTTTTTTGGGCTCTGTAGTAAAACTCATATGCCCGAAGTTACCAAGGCTGCATTTGCGACAAGTGGCATAGAAAATCTTAGCTTACTAGCCACATGATTACCAAAAATTTCCATTGGAAATTAGTTCCAGAAGAAAAACAAAAGGATGGATTTTATTAATTTTTTTTTATTTGTGAGTTTAAAAAAAAGTAAGGGCAAGAATTTATGAATTTTCACAAAATCTTTCAAAATTCTCCTTGTTTTTAAGATTAAAATTATCCTAATTTGGGGGATTTTAATTCCAAAACAAAGAAAGAGAATACCATTCATTTTTTTCCCTTTCTTTTCCTTGAATTCTTTTCCATTCGTTTCCCTCTAAACTTCGAAACAAAAGCATAGTCTTCAACTCTTCATAATCCTTCTTTTTTTACCAGAGAATCATGTCCAAATTTTTTGTGTCTACATAAATATTTTTAGGCAGAATCAATTTTTCAGGGGACCTAAGGCCTTGACCATCAAAAGAAAAAGGAAAAAAAAAAAATCCTAAATGGCGTTTATAGAATAAAGCAAGTAAGAATCAAGCTATTTTATTGAAACGATTAATTTATAATCAATGTAAACGTTTTTATTCAACCTGCATTTCTCTATACCTAACTAAAAAAAGTAAATTTAATTTCACATCAAAATCTATATATCAATGATTTGAGCCAATAAGTCAGTGTAAAACCATGATGTATGCAATTAAAATTTAAAAACAATTATATATATATATATATATATATATATATATATAGATTTGTTTTTCTCATATTGCATAATAAAACAAACAATTCCTACACACATCATAAAAAGGTGTGCCACTCATTTTTTTAAATAGGTGGGTCCCACATTTGATGTATTTATGACATGGGATTAGAATTTTCCTACAACATAATATTTATTTTCCTATATATATATATATATATATAGAGGTAGCATCCTTTGACATCATTGTCAAATTCAAAATTTGACACCTCATCTGAGAGCCATTAGATCAAAAAAATCAACGGGGTCACATGCTTACAAATCAGAACCATTGATTTTTTTTGATCTAACGGCTCTTTGAGGTGTCAAATTTCAAATTTGACATTGATGTCAAATGATCATGCCAATATATATATATGTGTGTGTGTGTAAGACACCTTACAAATTACAGAATCCATTTGCAAAGAGGAAACCAAATGCCAATATAAAATGAAGGCTTGTTTATCAAAAAAAATGAAGGCTTTCCCGGGACTTTTATTTTATTGGGTGTTTGGTATGGGGATTCTAGTTGGAATGATAGGGAGAGTGGGGTGGAGAAAATTTCTTTACCATGTTTGGTATAAGAAAAGTGAATAAAATCTCAGCAAATTTTTCTCCCCATCATTTCCTTTTTCAACTACACACATCTAAAAAAGTATCCCACTCACACCATTGTATATTTTTTTTTCCATTAACTCAGATTCTGAACAAAATGTCTCGAGATCAAAATACCCTATTGGCCTGTAGTATATGAGCGTTGTAAAAGTGATGGTTTGAAGGTTTCTGAAATTAATGGGCACGATATGGATGCTGCATTCTTTCTTCATTTTTCTGTCATGCTTCTAATAAGGTTAGTAAGGAGGGGGAAGACACAAGAATTCTCTTTGTTCATTAATGGCCACGTTTGATGATGACTGACAATATTTAAAAATGATGGGTATTTTGGTAATTTCGTTTCATATTCCATCAATATTTTACTATCAAATAAACATAGTATTAGGAAAGTTAACCCATTTTTTCTGGTAAAATTTTGGCCAACCAAACACTTTATGATAATTTACATGGGATAGAAAGATTTCTACCAAATCCCCAACAATCCTTTATTTCTTATAAAAAAATTTCTCTTACACCAAACTCCTTTCAATTTACTCCCAGGTTAAAATTAATGCTCGTTGACCTAATCAGTGATTTCGTATTTTTTCATTGAAAAAAATAAATCCATTAGTATATAGATTAAAGGTTTATCATCTATCATTTAATATGACCACAACAACTTTCCTACACACAATATTTTGTGGGGCCCGTAGAAAAAAAAATTCGGCACTAACACAATCACTTTTCCTACAACATAACTCTTATAACACCAATGCATTAATTACACAAATCCCCAACTACGATTGAAGTGGTAAATTTTCATAACACCAATACTTAAAAATACAGAGAGAAAAAAGAAAAAGAAAAAAGAAAAAGAATAAGAAAAAGAAACAAGAAAAGTGCTGGTTCAGAAATTCATATATGAAGCTGCCAAATAGATGATGATCTTCAACTCCACAACGTTGCTACTGCAACGAAAGCTACCCCAAGGGACATCAATGTTGTTCCATGAATTCGAATCAAACTCACTGCTCCAGAGTTACTCTGATCCTGTTTTGTCTCATTCTGATCTTCTGCAGAAGAGTTCTCTTTATCAGCTCTAGGCGCTTTTGCTTCAACAGGAGCTAAAGCTGGAGCCTTTGTTACAAAGAAATCCAGAGGAAGCAGCACCTTATCCAAACGGTATATAGCGAGCTTGTTATCCGAATACACTACACCTGTGACGGTGGCATTGACCACACCCGTTGAAATGTTAACACTGTTACCATATGACTCCACGTTCAATGGAAGCCTTGTGGGGTCTTTACCGGCCACCGTCTGAACAGGGTTGCTCAGAGAATCGAAATTTGAGCTCGAAACATACTCGGGTAGAATGTGGAATTGCAAGAGTTCGATTTTTTGGCCTTCGTTTAAGGAGTTGAGGAACCCTGCTTTGAGTTGTGAGAATGCAGCATCGTCTGGGGCAAGGATGGTTAAGCCACCACTCTTGGCTGTTATGAGTTGTGAGTTTATGTTGTTCATGATTTCTGTGGTTTTCAGGAGGCGAGTTAGGACGGTGAATGTTTTCGCCTTCTTGAGGATTCTGGTAATGTCGTCAGGGGTAGAAGAGTCAGAGGAATCTGGTGATTGAGGTAATGTGGGGACTAATGGTTTTGACGATGGTGCTGAAGCTTTTGGTGCAGGGGCAGATTTTGGTGCTAGTGCTTCAGTGGTGGAAGAATACAAAAAAGAAAACGTAAGTAGGAGGAGGAGTGATAAGGAGAAGATGCATTGCTTCATTTTGTAGTTGGTAATTGGTGTCTGGGAAAAAAATGGCTTTAATTTGATGCTTATTGGAAGGATGCTTACAATGTGTATGTTGGATGTGTGGGAGGTTAAGAGGAGAGGGATTATTATATAGAGGCTATGGAAATGATTGGTTGGTAGAATGTTAAAGTTGTGGTTTGTGAGTGTATATTTCATCTGTCGCGGAAATTAAGGATCTTTTGGGCATCTATGCGAAACCTTAACCCAATGCTTTAGATTGCATAACTACGGATAAATATTGGGTTTTGATGTGGTGATGATCAGCTGCGAATGGACAGAATAACATTATTGTTTCTGAAATTTTTGTCCAGAAAATGTGGCTGCGGAAGAGAAACAACAGTGTATCAAGGAACTACCCTAATTTCAGTGGTGGAAGAGGAAGGGCTAGGTTCATGTAAACTTTTGTTATAGTTCCAGGAATTTTTGTGAGAGAAAATAATGTAGCATCTTAGCTTAGAAAATTTGGGGAGTTTTTTTACATCACGCTGTATATTAACCCATTATAATAGGGATTTAATATTTTTGTTTTTGTTATAGAAAATTTTTATCTGTCACGTTACTACTCATTATATTCCACAAATTTTTTTTCTCTGTTCTCACTATAATGGGACCCTCCGTGGGTGTCGGAGAAAATTATTTTCTAAATGTTTTGGTTTCATGACTAACTCTTGTAAACTAAAATAAAAGTAAATAATTTGTAATTTACTCTTACAAACTAACATAATCTAACTCTTAAATTTTTGAGTAAAGTTCATTTTGGGTCCCTAATAAAAAATATGGTTTCCACTTTCGTCCTTTACAAAAAAAATCAATTTTTGGTTCCTCTACAATTCCAGTTCTTTGAAGATGTGATCTCTTAAAAATTCAATGAAGATCCAATTTAGTCCTAAAAAATGACTAATATGGGTTTTTTTTGTAAGGGATATAATGACCCCAATTGGTAAATGTTACATGAAGAAACTCGACCAGAGAAGAGAGAAAAGGGAAAAGCTTAAGGAGAAGATTCTGGAAAAATGAATTATCTAATCTAACAGAAAACAGTAACAAACTCTACAAATAGTAAGTGTGACTGACGTGTCCGGAGAATAAAGTTACAAAACAGTTACAAAACTAACCCAACAGGTTAAAAACTAACCCAAGTTAAACTAACTCTAATACTCCCCCTCAAGATGGAGTGTGGATATCTAACACTCCCATCTTGGACAACAATGAAAAAAGGGAAGAAGAAGGCAAAGACTTAGTAAAAATGTCAGCCAGTTGAAGATTGGAGCGAATGGGCAGTAGTTTGATGACTCCAGATGCAACTTGATCACGAACAAAATGACAATCTATTTCAATGTGTTTAGTGCGCTCATGAAAAATAGGATTGGAAGCAATATGAACTGCAGCCTGATTATCACAGAAAAGAGCAGCAGGAGAATCCAGTTTTAATCCTAGTTCTTGGAATAATTGAGCCAACCAACACAGTTCTGCTGCAGTAGCAGCCAAAGCTCTATACTCAGCCTCAGCTGATGACCTTGAAACGGTTGTCTGCTTCTTGGCTTTCCAAGAAATCATGGAATCTCCAAGGAAAATGCAAAAACCTGTCACAGACCGTCTTGAATCTGGGCAACCACCCCAATCAGCATCACTAAAAGCCTTAAGATGCATAGAAGAAGAAGAGGAAAATAGAACACCTTGACCAGGCCGACCTTTGAGATATCTCAACAAGTGATGAGCAGCTTGAAGATGAGAGGTACGGGGTTGAGACATAAACTGACTCAACTTGTGTACAGCAAATGTAATATCAGGCCTAGAAAGAGTGAGGTAGAGAAGTCTACCTATAAGACGACGGAATTGAGACGGATCTGTGAGCAACTCTCCATCCTGTGCATTTAAGTGAATCCTCGGATCCATAGGGACAGAAGCTGGTTTACAAGCCAGAAAACCAGTATCTTCAAGAAGTTGCAAGGTATAGTGTCTTTGTGAAAGAAATATGCCTTTCTTTGCACGAGCAATTTCAAGGCCTAAAAAATACTTTAAGATTCCCAAGTCTTTGAGTTTGAAATGAGAATGCAAAAAGGACTTTAAAGAAGAAACTACTGCAGGATCAGGACCAGTAATTATGATATCATCTACATAAACCAATAATGCCACAAAAGAAGAACCAGCACCTTTAGTGAATAAGGAATAATCAGATTTGGATTGAACAAACCCATGCTGCAAAAGAACACTTGAGAACTTGGAATTCCATTGCCTTGAGGCCTGTTTTAATCCATAGATTGCCTTATGCAACCGGCAAACCAACTTAGGTCCTTGTTGAGAAAGCTCCCCCTGAATATTGTACCCAAGAGGTAGATCCATGTAGACCTCTTCAAATAGATCACCATTCAAAAAAGCATTATTCACATCTAATTGATGAAGTGACCAATGCTTAATAGAAGCAATAGCTAAAAGAGTTTTAACAGTTACAAATTTAGCTACAGGAGAAAATGTATCAATGAAGTCCACTCCTTCTTGTTGAGTATAACCCTTTGCAACAAGTCTCGCTTTATATCGCTCAATAGAACCATCAGATTTAAATTTGATCTTGTAAATCCACCGACAGCCAATCGAATGCTTCCCAGGAGGCAAAGAAACTACAGTCCATGTGTGATTAGCTTCCATGGCTCGAAGCTCAGCTGCCATGGCCTCACTCCATTGAGGAGAACCAACAGCTTGATGATAAAACTGAGGTTCAAAATGAGAAGAGACATTCAGAGAAAAATGTCTATATGTAGGAGATAATGCTGCATAAGATATCACTGAAGAAATGGGATGCTTAGCTTTTGAAAAAGGAACCTCTGTATGCTTTAAGAGGTTGCAGTGATATTCTTGAAGGTAAGTAGGTGGTTTTGATAACCTAGTAGACCTGCGAGGAGGTGGATCTACTGCCAGAGAATCCACTGCTGCTGAAGGAGGAATGGGGAAATGTAGACCAGATGCTGAAACAGAAGAACCCATATCCCTTAATGAAGAATCCAGGTCACTGGTATGAGAAGCAGAACTATTTGCAGGAACAAAGAGATTAAGATCTCTTGATGGCAAAACTAATTCTGGGAAAAAATCAACTAAAACATCACTGCTGTTGATTGTGTGAAAAGGAAATGTGTCTTCATGAAACATCACATCTCGTGAAAAAAAAACTTGATGATTATTCAAGTCATATAGCTTGTATGCTTTCATGCCTGGAGGGTATCCCAAGAAAACACACTTGCGAGCCCGAGCTTGAAACTTGTGTCTTTGTGCTGTAAGTGTGGAAGCAAAAGCCAAGCAACCAAAAACTCTCATGAAGGAGTAGTCCACCCCTTTGTCAAACAGAAGCTCATAAGGAGACTTGTAACCAAGCAAAGAAGAAGCAGTGCGGTTGATAAGGAACACAGCTGTCAAAACACATTCTGACCAGAAAATTAAAGGAACTTTGGACTGAAAATAAAGAGCCCGAGCAACATTAAGAATGTGTTGATGTTTCCTTTCCACCACAGAATTCTGTTGTGGCCTTTCAACACAAGCAAGCTGATGCAAAACACCTTGAGCATTAAAGAACTCAGTAAATGCCAACTCAGGAGCATTATCAGATCTTACAACCTTGATTTTCTTGCCAAACTGAGTGAAAACTAAGTTAAAAAACTTAGGCAAAACAGTAAGCACATCAGATTTATTTTTCAGCAAAAAAACCCATGTAAACCTAGTGCAATCATCCACTAAGGTTAAAAAATACCGATAGCCAGAATGAGAAGTGATGTGAAAAGGTCCCCATGTATCACAATGTATAAGATCAAAAGGAGACTTTGAGAAACTGTAATTGGAAACAAAAGGCAGTTTACGTTGCTTAGCAAGGGGACAAATGCAACAGGGAGCTTTATTATTCACAGGTAAACCAGAAAAATGAAGTTTATCTTGCATATGAAACAGACATTTATTGGACAAATGTCCTAGCCTATGATGCCAAATCTTGGCAGAAACATGATTAACAAAGACAGAATTTAAAGAACTCGAATGAAGTCCTTGTAGATCAAGAACATAAAGCCCCTCAAGCTTGTTACCCTTGCCAATCATCTTCTTGGTGGTCAACTCCTGAATCACAAAGGAGTCATGCAGAAAAGTAAGCATGAGTTGAGAATCAGTAGATAGTGCACTCACAGACAGTAAATTAAATCTGAATTGAGGCACAAATAATACATCCTTCAGAATCAATTGAGATGTGAGTTGAATATCCCCAATGAGAAAAACCGGAATAGAACTTTGGTTAGGCAAAGTAACCGAACTTCCATATAAGGTTCTCAAAGAAATGAAAACTTCAGCATGTGCACAAATATGCCTCGAAGCACCTGAGTCAACAACCCAAACATTGGGTGATGATAAAGCAGGAGTAGAAGATACTGAAAAACAAGTACCTGTGTTGAGAACTGTAGAAGAAACTTGAGAAACAGACTTAGCAAGAGAGTCTGAAGTTTGTTGATTGGAAGCCAATCTATTACACAGCAAATTCAAGAGTTGGCTGCAACTTGTGGAATCCAAATTTTGAAGAAAAGTATCAACCGAAGCACTTGATGAAGACTGAACAGCAGGCACCTGAGTTGAAGTCTGATTGACAACAACAGGCTTAAAGGAGCTATTCGGATGTTTGGATCGTGGCTTAAATCCAGGAGGAAAGCCATGTAACTTGTAACACTTGTCAACAGTGTGACCATGAAACTGACAATGAGTACAAAAGGGACGATCTCTGCGAGGTCCTTTGAAAGTAGAATCAGTTTTGGCCACAAACGCCAACGTGTTGGAAGAACCATCAGATGACATGGAGTGAGGAGTGATCTGACGTTGTCTCTCTTCTTGAACCACCAGAGAAAAAACCTTGTTAATAGGAGGAAGAGGATCATTGAGCAATATTTGACCCCTGATCTGAGCAAACGAATCATTTAAGCCCATAAGAAAGGCCATAGTATACTCCATTTCAAAATAAGAAGCCAATTTGCGAACACCACCACAAGTACAAGAATTACAGGAGCAGCTTGGACGAAAATTACTCAATTCCTCCCAAAAGGATTTGAGTTTTGTAAAATACACACTCACTGAACTATCATCCTGATGCAAATTAGTCAGATCCCTCCGTAATTGAAAAATCCTAGGACCATTACTTTGTTGAAATCTATCTTTGAGATCAGTCCATATATCTGAAGCTGAATCAGAATATATGATACTAGCAGAAATTTCTTTGGAAACCGAATTCAAAATCCAAGAAATTACAATATTATTATTTCGCGTCCAAGAACGAAGAATCTGAAAATTGTTAGGGCTAGGCTTGGAAATAGAACCATCAACAAAACCAACCTTGTTCTTGACGGAAAGAGCTATCATCATAGCGCGACTCCAAGAGGCATAGTTATCTCCTGTGAGCGGTTGCGAAACCAGAACAAGACCAGGACTATCAGAATGATGTAAAAAATATGGACTATGTGGATCTTCTGCCTCCGATCTAACCTCTGGAATAGTAGTGGAGTGATGGTTGAGTGATGCGGACTCTGATGAAGCCATTTCTTGAAGGATTGAAGGTTCCAATCGAAGATCAAGAACGACATGCACCAAAAGAAATCACAGATCTACGTAGACGAGAGCAAAAAGGAAAGAAATCAGATGCAAAGCGAAAGAAAAATCAACAACTGATACCATGTTACATGAAGAAACTCGAGCAGAGAAGAGAGGAAAAGAAAAAGCTTAAGGAGAAGATTCTGGAAAAATGAATTATCTAATTAACAGAAAACAGTAACAAACTCTACAAATAGCAAGCGTGGCTGACGTGTCCGGAGAATAAAGTTACAAAACAGTTACAAAACTAACCCAACAGGTTAAAAACTAACCCAAGTTAAACTAACTCTAATAGTAAATCTTAATTAGAGGTTTAATTTAAGGATTTAAATGCCATAATTAGATTCAGTGAGAAATTCCGAGTATTTTGATTGTAATCATGACTATGTTATGAGCAATGTGTTCTGCCGGAAAGTTCGCAGTGTTGCGAATTAACCGGTAGAGCTTAAATGAGCAAAATGATTTTAGAGACATAATTTGATAATTCTGACGAGAAATATGAGTTCAGAATGAAAAATTGTATAGTCTGGCACTTTCCGTGAAAATCTCGTGAATAATGTTTCTACCGAGTATTTTGTACTGCTGTTAAGCAACCGGTAGAGTCCAGAAACAAATAATAGAGGAAATAAGAATAAGAAAGTCCAATATATGCCAAGCAAGTCAATATAGGCCCAGGAAAATAATAAGTTTATAAGTGTTAAGTTTCAAAAGTAAATAAAGTACAGTTAGTGGTTCACGGTGCATTTCGTCAAAACGGTGCAGAAACCATACTATGAATTATGAATATTGTTCCTTAGGAAATAAAAATTAATGTAAATGACTTTAGAAAAAATAAAAATATGTTCGTAGCTTTGAGTTAGTTCTGGGTCAGTTTAAGTGAAAATACGCGAAAGGAAAATATCTGTTAAAAGTCACATGTGTTATAAACCTTTGTCATTAAGTGAAGTACTATTCACACAACCAAAAATCCCCTTTCTCTCTCTTGCAAAACCGTGGAGCTCATCTTGGAAGGGGGGGTTAGGGTTTGATCTTCCTTCTTTGATTTCTCCTTCATTATTCAACCAAAATACAAAGTTTATAACATGAAATTGATTGGAAACTATCCAACAAATCCATTCCACCGATCAATTTGAGCTTTTGTTGAGAGTTTGGTGAGTTCTTCTCTCCCCCAAATTCGTGCACTATTCATCAAGAGGGCAAAATGAAGTTTTTGATGGAGATTCTCTTGGGGAAGGTCCTCTAGGCTTTGGGTAGTTGATTTGAGGTAACAAACCTCTATTTCCATGATGTTGTTTTGATTATTTAAATTATGAAATTGTGTATATGCCTTGGGTGGGAAAGAATGATGTGTTCAAATATGTATTGATGAGGAATAATTGATATTTTGGATGTATGAAATGAAAAGAAGCTTTGTAAGTATGTAAAAAAAAAAAAAATTAGAGAAAAATCATGTCTTTCTTTCTATGTTCGGCCTTTGATAGGGTAATGGGAATTATTGTGCAAATTTTAGTTGAAGATTTAAGAGGGGTTTTATGTGTTCAAGTAAAAGGAATTTAGATGAATTAGTAAGAATGTTAAATTGGAAAGAAAATCCTTGGAAACATACTCTTGATGTTTCAGCCTTGATGTGTTGAGAAGGACTTGGTGTCTAAACGTAAAATAGGAACCTAGGGGATGCATGCCTAGGTGTTTGCAAGTTGTAAGGAAGTAAAGAAAATGTGTTGTAAAAGAGGTGAATCTTTGGAAATTCCCCTTATAGGATTCGACCTATAGGGCATTTAGGGATATATTTGGTACATTTTATTTTAAATAAAATATGTTGTAATTAATGGTATAAAAGTGATAAGTTTTGAAGAAAAATAGCCTGGTTGATGTGAAAAATTCTTAAGAGAATGCTTGCTTAAATTAAATAACATCAACGGTTATAAAGAGGTCTAGACTTGTGTATTGGCATAGCATTGGCAAAAAAAAATATAAAGAAATGAAGATAGGTGATAAAATGCATGCCTTATGTAAAATCTAGGCATGATAGCATTTTATTAATTGGTATTGTGGATTCTTGCTCTAGGTGTACCTAGGGACGGATAAGAATCGGAATCTCTTGAAGATTTACATAAGTAACTTGCATCACAAGTAAGCGGATTGAAAAGCTTCAAGAGGTAAGCTCTATGTTTAAGGAGTCTTTTCCTACTTGAGTGCTCCACCATAGTTAGTGGACTATGGTTGGACTATATGACTGTGTAGACACTCTGTATAGGTGCATTCATATAGAGATATTTGATGATATGATATGATAAGACTGGTTCTGATATGATTTCTGTATTGACTTTTGGTACACAGATGTCTTCTTGGGTTTTGCCTGAGATTGACAGTGTACACCTCTGAGTTACTCTATTTCCGTTTGGGGCCATCCCTTGGAAATGACGGCGCACGTCTCCGTTATGATATGATTATATGTTCTGCTCAGTTATGATATCTGCTATATGTTGTATCTGTATACTCTGTATCTGACTTTCATGCAGGAGTGAGCCAGGGGTATGGAGAATTCTCTATAAACCTGGAGCTTATTGAGATTTGTAATCTCACCCCTCTTTGGGGACATGATTTCAGGTTCCCAGACTGCCGGTGAACCCTCAGCAGGCAGAGACGCGGCACGTGGCTGAGACGTTCGACTGATCGGATTTTGAGTGGCTGTAGGCTACTACCTTTTTTGGAGTGTGTTGATGTAGTTTAGATTTCAGTTATTTTGGGGATCATTATGTCTGATCTTTCACTCTGTATATGGCCTGTATATGTTCTGTACATGTTCTTCAGTTTGATGCATGTACATTTTTGTATTCAGGCATGTTGATATGATTATGTAGTATTCAGTTATGCTTATGTCTTGGATTGCATGCTGTTAGATTAGTGGCACGGAGCCAAGTTTTGCATGCGCCCATGGATGGGTATCTGATTATAATTGCATGACTGGTACTTCTGGATATATAAATATTGTTGAAACTGTCTATCAGGAACTCTTAGGAGTGGGATTGGAAAATCCCCAGTTGTCCGATTTATAGAGGTTACTCTGTCCGATTTCCGATTACGCTGAATAAGAATGTAAAAAGAAAAAGAAAAAAAGTTAGTTCGTATTTTCGTATGATAAGTCTTCCGCTGTTCCTGTTGTATCATATGTATGTTAATTGAACCGGCTCGAGACGGGGATGTTACAAGGGACGTAATTGGGTACCATATTTTTTGTTAGGGGCTTTACTCTAAATTTTTTTATAATTTATAATAATTTTATAAAAATTAAAATAAAACTAACGTAAACTTATTTTTCCTTGTGAAAGAATTGAAAAAATATAAATTATGGATTTAATATTTCTCATGTTATAGGAGATAATTTTATCTCTTATACATACATAAAAGTGTGTGAAGCCTATGAGCCACGTAAGAAAAAGAAAGAATAAGAGAAAATATGGATTCCCACACTTTTATGTGTGTCTATGAGATAATTTTATTTCTTATAATTAAGCCCATAAATTATATACAAAAAAAAAATGAGTTTTTAATCTTTGGAAGTTAGTTAATTTTTTGTTAAATGTATCCCATGTACTAAAAATAAAACACGAATACACACACCGAAAGTATACATAAATAAAATATAAAATATAAATATTTACGATTATTATGGAGCCTTGGAAGTACTCATCACTAAGCTACCCTTTTTCATCTAAAATAAAAGGTACCTTTATCTCCTATAAAATTTAATGTTGAAAGTTACGACGACGCCTTTTTGAATTAGGTAGTTTTATACCTCAGAAAATAAAACTCAAGGGAACATCTGGAAAAAAAAAAGGTCGAATTTTGATAAATTTACTGTTTATAATATTTTATATTTAACATCTTCAATAATATCTGTTGAGATATATAGTCCCACATTAATTGTATGTGCAACTAATGTGGCCTTTATAAGACTTTGGACACTCCCACCCTTGGATCTAACTTTTGTGGTGGTGTATCCCAAAATTCTTTAACACATGGTATCAAAGAGCGTTTCTTTCACTGGGCAATCCTCTTTCGTGTTTTATCAATTATTATTACTAACCAAGATTTGTCATCTGAAAAAACTTGTTATGACCACTACATTTGGACAAAAAGTGAGTGTGTCAAATGAATCTCTCCCCTTCCCCAGTCCCCCAAACCTAAAATGGAAACATTGACACTTGATCGGAGAGCATTTTCACCACATATATATACGACTTCTATTAAAAAATTGACATTTACATTTAAAAAAATATTTTTTTTCCATGCCCACATTATAAAAAATGCCTCATTTTAATTGGTCTGGTATACATAAAATGGTGGAACGCGTTCATCAACTAATCCAAACCGATTCAAACCGCGGTGACCGAACCGGAAAATCGAAAAACCGAAAACCGAAAAAGAACCGCAAATTTTAATTGGATTGGATTGGTTTTCGGATGGGTTGATGAAAATCGATCCAATCCAAACCGATCCAATATATTAATTTCCCTCTACCTATTTGGGTCTTTCCCTAATCATAACCAAAAAATTTCTAAACCCAAGACCCATTAACCCATCAACTAAACTCAAGAAAAAACATAATCACATCTCATCAACAAAATTTCATCTGTGTAAAGCTTCATATCTCATTTCCCAAAAAAAGAAAACTATATTATTGTTTAGCGATGCTTTTGTATTTAAAAAAATTAATAATTTGCAAAGTTAATATATACAAAAGATGTTATTTGCACAATAATTATGAAACTAATTTTAGGATTTTCAAAAAATCGAAAACCGATCCAATCCAAAACAAAAATAATTGGATTGGATCGGATCGGATTTGAAAAAAAAATCCAAACTGAATGGATGATTACAAACCGAACCGAAGGATTATATGAGATGATTTTTGCTTCCAAAACCGATCCAATCCAGACCGCGAACACCGCATGAGTTCGAATATAAATAAACAAACATCTTTCCCATTCTCTATTGAAAATTCTTTGGTTGCAACTTGCAACTTGCAACTTGCAAGAGTACACAAAATTCTCAAAATCGAATACAAACTGACTTGATTCATTAAAAAGAGAAAAAAAAAATTAAATGAAAAGAAGACAATCTTTGGAAAGTACTACGAAGCGTTCATGATTCCCCTTCAATCCAACCAAACCCAACGCATCATGTAGAAATAAAAAAGCACAACAACATTGGACCCATGGTACCAAAGTTCATGTACCAAGTTGCTAACATGTTCAATCTCTCATTGTCACAATGAGAACACAGCTACTGCAACAGCAGCAACTACAACGGACACCCACATTCCACTCTCGTGTTTCAAACTCATAGCAGCAGAGTCATTATCCGCTGAAGATTCAGGACCATCTGCAGATTTCTTCTTAGAATCCTTAGACTTTGCTGGTGCCGGAGCTGGTGGTGGAGGCTTAGGAATGAAGAAATCACGAGGAAGAAGCACCTTGTCCACTTGATAAATCGCAAGTTGATGATCAGAGTATACACTACCACCAACTGTGGTGTTAACAACACCGGTTGTCATGTTCACTTCGTTTCCCGAACTTGTAATGTTCAATGCTAACCTATCAGGATCATCACCAGCTTGTGTTCTCACTGGGTTGCTCAAAGTATCAAAATTTGAGATCGAAACAAATGTGGGTAGCTCGTGGAATTGGATGAGCTCGTTCTTCTGTTGATCATTAAGGGAATTGAGGAAGCCAGGTTTTAGGCTTTGAAAGGCATTGTCATTCGGTGCAAACAATGTTAATCCATTGTTTGAGTTTAGGAGTTGTGCATTGATCTGTGTAGCCACTTGGGTTGTTGTCAGAAGACGAATTAGTGTTGTGAACCCTCCAGCTTTTTTGAGGATTCTGATGATGTCTGTAGGGGCTGATGAAGGTGAAGGGGCAGGGGTTTGGGCTGAAGAGGTTGTGGAATAGAAGAGGACTATTAGAAGAAGTGAGAGAGATAAGAGAGAATGCTTCATCATCAACATGTTTTGTTTTTGTTTGTTCAAGAAGGGAGAGGAGAATGGAGGAGTGGTCCTTGATATTGTGGGAGTGAATAGGAAGGAGTGAAATTTATTGAGGATTGAAAGGGTTTATCTTAAAAGTTGGGTGGAATGATTTGCTAATTGTAAAGAACCTTGGGATATACCATCCAAAAACTAGTTCAAAGGGTGGGAGTGTCCAAGGCTTTATAAAGCTCACATTAGTTACGGCCCCTCACACAAGAGCCCATTGGGCTTGAAGAGTGGATAATGCAACAGGCTCAGTCTACCTGCGCTAAGAAATGCCACAAGAGAAAATGGGGGCGGCGAGGCTCTGATACCATGTAAAGAACCTTGGGATACACCACCCCAAAAGCTAGCTCAAAGCCTTATAAAGGCCACATTAGTTGTTCATCCAATCAATGTGGGACTACATATCTCAACATTAGCAAACATGGGCTGTTAGCATATCTGCATAGACATTATTGAAAGGTGGTGTGTCAATGGAGACATATTAATGTAGTAGCAAGTTGGATTTTGCTTGGGAATGCAGGAAAAAGAGTGGGATCTCAAGTGGTTGTGTGGGCAAAAAAAGATGAGCATGATTGCGTAGCGTTCACTTGTAAGTTTAAATTGTTCTGAAAATAGGTATAAGTATCAAGTGCTTGCTGTTATCTTAAGGAACAAGTCCCATATTTTTATTTTATTTTGCTAGTTTGGATAAGTTTAATGATAATTTGGGTTGGGTGATGCTAGCCTCTGACCACTATTGATTATGATCTCTTAATATTCGTTTCGTTCAGAGAAGAACAAAGGTCTAGAATATGATTGTGTCCTTTGCTTTAGTTGAGAAAATTTTCCTCATTGTCCTGTATCTACATAGAAGAAAGTGCTAACAGAAATTGTCAAATGCTTTTTAAATCCCTTTTATTCGGAAGTTGAAATCTGACTATAAAGTTTTCCTTTTTTTTGCATCGTATGACCAGGTATGGATATTTTGGAAAACGAGGGTTGAAAGTTCGAGCAACCTTGTTAAATAGGTTACGGGTGTAAATACGCTAGGCTAGGCAGGTTTTGACTTAAATAGCCTTTGGTCTGCGTAAAAATCATTTGGTCTGGCCTGGCCTGATAGCTTGTATATACCCCAAATTATAAACTTGGCCTGACCTATATTTGAAAAATAAAAATCTTGACCTAGGCCTGTTAGCCTGTTTAAATCTATTAAATATTCAACAATTAAAAAAATAACTAAAATAATAATACTTTATAATTCAAAATTATTAAAATAATATTTTATTTATTTACTTTAAATAAAAAATATGATATAAGTCGGCCTGTAGGCTTATAGGCCCGACATGTACAAAAAACCTGTGCCCTATTTTCTAAATGGGTTTTTCTAAAAGCCTAGGCCTGTTCTATTTTAGTATTTGTAATAAGTCAAGTCTGGCCTAATATAGTATAGGTCTTAGGCCCCTGTAGGCCGGCCTATCCCATTTACATCCCTAGCGGTGACTGAATCGAAAAATTGATAACCGGATAAACCAAAAATTGAATAAAAATCGCAAATTTTAATTGGATTGGATTTTGGTTTGGTTGATGAAAACCGATCCAATCCAAACCGATTCAATCCAAACTGATCTAATATATTAATTTCCCTATAACTATTTGGGTCTTTCCCTAATCATAGTCCAAAAAATTCTAAATATAATAGCCCAACATGATTAATTTGTAAATTACATGTGATTAAGTAATTAAGCATGTATTAATGGGGTAAAATAAGTAAAATAACTAATTAAATTAATTGGGGTCATTTTTGATGTAAAAAGTGCACTCAGTTAAAATTATGGGGTATAAATGAGTGTAGGCAAAAGTACCCAAAATATAAAAATAAAAATGTAAATATTCCCAGAAAGATATTCCAGGCATTTGGGTAAAGTTTGGTGGTGAATGGAAATAAATAGATAGATAAGCTGTTACCTGTTGGAAGTAACTTAACCTATGCTAAGTTAAAACATCAAGCTTTAAGCTTACTTACCCTTAGGGGTAATGACACTCGAAAGCTATCATTAGTAGCTAAGATTCGAGTTTTACTTCAAAAGGAATGGATTGTTCAGTTAAATGGTATCTCTAGGAAGGCTAACATGTGTGCTGATTGGATTGCGAAAAAAGCCTTGGATGACTCCCTTGGTCTCTCTTCAATCTCTTATCCTCATTGGGCTCTCCTAAATCTGCTAGCTGCGGATATTCTGGATCCGGGACGGGACACTGCTGCTAATTAGGATGCTGTGCTATCCTCGGGAGTTTAGTTTTTAGTGTTTCTTTTAGTTTATTTTCTGCATTGTTTTTTCTTGTTCTGGTTTCTGTCTTTTGTTGGGGGTGACTTAGCCCCTGTTGATTACCAAAAAAAAAAAAACATCAAGAAGAAGCCTTATTTCTTCTCCTTCATCCCGTCGACCAGAAAAGAAGAGAGAGGAAGAAAGTGAAAACCAAAAGAGAAAGGGAGAGAGGGAAAGCCCTAGACCCATCATTTCTCAACCAAAATTGGTGATTCCAAAGCCTAAACCACTCCAAATCTCCTCCTCCTTCATAATCCTAACTTAGTTTTGAGTGGGAACCATTGTGGAGTGAGAATTTTCTAGTGGTAGGGGGAGAAAATTTGGGAATTTGAGGAGTTTGAAGGTGATTCTTTCCATGGGAGTTTAGGAGGTCAACATCCTTTGGTTGTGCAACCAATTGTAATAAGTTTCTACTACTTGAACTCTATTTTCATGGAGATTTCATGGTTGAGGAAGATGATGAATAGTATTTTTTTGTTGTTGTATGAGTTTGGGGTTGATTTAAGCTTAAGCCCTTTGTAAATGCTATTGTAGATAATAAATAAACGGTAGAAATGACTTTAGATAATCATTTAGTTGTTGTTCCATGTATTAGAAAAATTATGCTTGAAGTGTTGATTTTCTAGTAGTGTAAGACATGGTTCGGTTTGGTTGGATATTGATAGTGTCCATGTGATGGCTACAAGGCAATTAGACCACCCTTGAGTGACCAACCATTGGAGGGAGCTATGGAGCTTGATTAGCTCATTGGAATAGGTAAGTTCATGTTTTGTTGTGGTATGAATTGGATAGTTTGGTTGACAATTATGAAATACTCTTGAATGCGATATGTTGATGGCATTACACATTGTGTAGGTGGTTGTTTGTGAAGTTGATTATAGTAATTGGTGGCAAAACTTGTTGGTGAGCAAAGGTTGAAATGAAGCTTTGAGGTAAGCCTTCGGACCTTGAGTGTAAATCCCTTTATTGTTCCACCAAGCCCTGAATGGGTGGTGGTTGTTGATAGTATATATAAATGCAATGAAATAGTTTAATGCTTTATTATACGTATGTGTATGCATTTGGTGTGGCATAGGATGGTGTTTCCCTATGTTGCATGACGATGCGTAATTCATACTTGGTAGTTTAGCTGGCCAGTAGGACTATTTACATCTGTATCCTTAGGACAGCATGAGAGCTCGAGGGATGGCTCCTGGAGATGTTTGTTACACACTGCATGGATATGTATTTATTGCATTATTTATTGTTATTGCTATTGCACTTTGATTCAACTATGGGGTGGAGAGATGCTCCAAGGACCTCTGGTTTACTGTGATATATTTGTATATCTCACCCCGTGTTGTGGGGACCCCCTTTCAGGCGCAGATGTTGCAGGAGCCTCTAGTGGCAAGTGGTCATACTTGGACTAGCTGATACATGAAGATTTTGCATTAATTTATTATATGCATGTCATTTTGTAGTTCCTATGTATAGGATTCATATATGAAAGCCATTTGTTATATATATGTCATGTTTTATTTTGATGGACTTAGCCTATGCTCATCTCCTTTGGTATTTCTTTTGTTAATGGGAGCTAAAGATTTGATCATAATTTTTTGTATCTAAGTCCCATGATTATATATATTAGAGACACTTGGACATTATGTAATATTGTACATGTTGTAAACATGATGGAAAGACATGGATGCAATTGATGAATGTGTGTCTTAACATAGATAAGGATCATGTATTAAAGTTGTATAATGTCTATTAGGTGTTAAGAGAATGGTGAAAGTGGGAGGAAATCTCCCATGGAGTCACGTGAAAACAGGGGAGGGCATGTTTTGCCCAGCGGTAGAGCGTTTTACCGCTGGAATGAGCGCTAAAACTTTATAAGTTCGTAAAATGGAGGAAAGGTCTCTGCCCTTGGACATTTTAATGCTAAAATGGCCGCTAAAACGCTCAAATGGGCGTTTTACCGCTCAGGTTGGGCGCCAAAATGTTCTGGAGACCTGCAGAAGGCAAATTTTCCTGCCTCTGGGTGTTTAAATGCTAAGTTGGGCGCCAAAACGCTCAATTCGAAGAATCAGCAAAAATTTAGTTTAATAAAATTGGCATAACTCGAGCTATAGAGCTCCGATTTGAGCGCGATTTGGACCCACTCGAAGCTAACAAAGAGATCTACAACATAGTAGAAGATGAGAAGAATATAGGAAGTATTTTATTCATATAATAATAAAAGAGATGAAGACATTTAACAATCCGTCGTCTAATGAAATAAGAATATGATGTTAAGCTTAGTTTATTCTATCCCGCAACGTAATATGGTTATGATCACAAAATTGGGTATTTTCAACTCGGCCTTGTCCAAAAAGAAAAATTTATCAGGATTTCTAATTAAACCAATGTGATTGTAACTGCGCTAATATCATAAAGCATTGTTAACAAACCGGTTCTAGAACGGGGTGTTACACTAAACTTAAGACCCAATAACCCATCAACTAAATCCAAAAAAAAAAAATCTAGCCACATCTCATTAGCAAAATCTCATATGTGTGGAGCTTCATATCTCATTGCAAAAAAAAAAAACTATATTATCCTTTACTGATGCTTCTGTATGTCAAAAAAAAAAAAAAAACTTTACAAACCCAATATATACAAAAGATATGTTATTTGCACAATAATCATGAAATAATTTTTAGGCTTTTCAAAAAATCGAAAACCAATCCAATTCACACCGGAAAAAATTGGATCGAATCGGATCGGATTTGAAAAAAATATCCAAGTCAAATAGATGATTACATGATCAAACCAAAGGAATTAGATCAGTGATTTTTGCTTCCAAAATTAATACAATCCAGACTGCGAACACCCCTTGTCACTGATCGTGTTGGAGAATAAAAAAGGTAAATTTTTTATGATACAAGGACCTATTATGATTAGATCTAAGATTGCACCAATTATCTTCAAATGTTTTTTTATTTCTCTAATAAAATCACATTTTATTATTCCAAAAGCATGCAATCAACTTCTAAATTCTAATACTGTAGAAAATATAAGTGGTTAGTTGTTAATTAAAATCAGACTGTAGAAAGATGCTTTTTATCAACATACTTGATATTTGAGAAATCATGAATATTTCCAAAGAAAAAGCAGAATTAAAGAAGGAAAATGACTGTTGCTGCAATTGGATGGCCATTAAGTAAATCGGTTTCATCTCTAATGGAATTTCTCTTTACATATCTCTAACGGAAATTTAGAATACGCATTTGAGTGAGGAAAATGACATTTTGGCATGTCAGACTTCTAAATAAAGACATATCTTCTGTACATTTGTAATAGGTATATTTGTCATTTAAATAGTGACACTTGTATAAAAAAAATATTTTCCTCTTTTTCATATAAGGATGTCAATTATTCCTCAATTTTTATTGGATAGATACACTGAATAAATAATATAATAGTAGTACCATCAATATTTCCCTAAAGAAAATGAAAATGGTGAATACAGACAGAACCGTGACATCTCTACACAAAACAAAATGAATGGCCCAAATTTTTTTTGAGCAGTGGATAAGTAGAGAAAGGATATTTTAATGTAAGATTTTTACTAAAAAATAATAATAATAAGAGTAAAGACCCAAATTGGTCCCTGACAAAAAAAGCGGTGCCCAAATTAGTCCCTAAGAAAAATAAACTCAAAAAAAAGTCCCCAACAATGTCAAACAGGTCCCACGTTAGTCCTTCTGTCAAATGAAAATTGACGGAGTGAGTGACGGTGCTGATGTGTCACGTTAAGTGACATGCGGTTGCCCACGTGGACTACTTGGATGACGTCGTTTGGCACAAGCTTAGCCATGTTGGACACAAAGTTCTCTTTCATCCAAGAAACGTCGTCGTTTAGGGTTTAGGGTTCAACTAAAACCAGAAAGCATCGAATCGAAGGTTGAACGCATGAATTTAGGGAAAATTGATTGACGATTTAGGTAAAATGATTGACGGTTTAGGGAAGGTGGGTGAAGTGAAATGAAAGAGAAATGCTTTGTTTAGGGTTCACCTGCAGGTCCCTTACATGTCTTGGCGTGAAATGAAATGAAAGAGAAATTTTTTGGATGACGGTTTAGGGTTCAAAATGATTTGTAGTAGGGTGGAGTGAAATGCTCATTTTTAATCTGTAATATGTATGCTTCTCTGTAATGGAAAGACCATTGTTGGGATGTAATGAGATGCCTTTTGTTCCTAAAATGGTTAATGTCCTTGAACTTGATTGTTCATAAAGCACAATTTGCTAAGTATTAAGTTATCTTGAAATGCCAATTAAAATGTCAAAAGATTGTATGAGCTTCTATGGATAGAGGGAATGCCAGTAGAAACAAGGATTGAGGGAATTAAAAAGAAGGGGGGAATGAGCTTCTGTGGTAACAGCTTTTGGTGCCCCTTTGGTCTTACTGTCATGTGTCTTACTGTCATGTGTTGGAGGGACTAATTTGGGGCTCGATAAATTTGTTAGGGACCTAATTGACCAACTGTTAAAAACTGCAGGGACTAAAATAGTCCTCGACCCAAATTGTGGGGGACTTATAAGGCATAAAAGGGAACCCAGAATTCAGGTATGTTTACACATGACCCCAAAATGATACAGTATACAAATATTATAACAAGACAAGCAATGAAACAAACTAGTTATGACATAAGAGATTTAGTAATCCACAAAGCATATTCCATTGATATCATGACTGTGTACTTACAAATGGCACTGACATAATAAACCATTAAGTATAAACCATACTTAATATGGCCATAACCAGAGGCATACAAAAAAAAGTCATTGTTGAATAATTTAAACAAGACCAATTACAATTCCAAGCTAATGGCCTAATAACAAAAAAATGCCTACTAAGACATTAGAACTGGCCTAATGTCAGTGATTACAACTCATGTTCAGTGATGTGGGGCTGGCCTAGGTGGCCTGAATCCTGGTGTAGTCATGAAGCTCATGAATCTGGCTCTGGTGCCACTGCTAGCTACAGCTGCTGTATCACTGGTCACTGCCTGAGCAGGATTGCATGGTGGTGGGCTACTGCCTCTTGGTTCAGCTGCATTTGGTGCATGCTGGCTGCTTCTCTCTAGTGGAGGGCCCTGACTCATGCTGATGAGGATCTCTTCAACTGACCTTGACTGGCCAACTTCAACATTAACCGATTTAGTTTTTTTCTTTGATCCACCAGCAGGTCCCTTACATGTCTTGGCATAATGACCAGTCTGACCACACTTGGAGCATTGAACTGTGTAAGTCTTCTTAAGCTTCTTGTTGGTCTTCATAAGCTCTTCAATTGGATCCTTCTTGCGATGCTTTTTTGGACGTCCAATAGGCCTTTTCAAGCGTGAAGGAAGTGGTTTTGGGGCATCACAAGTTGGCCAATATTGTTGGGAATTGACTGGGTTGAGAGTGTGTTCATAAGTGGCATGCAAAGCATCCACTGTCAGCCATTGGTGAACATAATTTTCCACAGGTTCATCCTTGTGTGCAATGGCAGCAATGGCATGTTCACAAGGCAATCCAGTCAGCTGCCACACATTACAACTGCAAGTTTGTTGAGTTAAATTCACCCCAACACGTTGACCCTTTCCAGAAACTTCATACAGATCTTGGACCAAGTTTCCAGTCCATGTTGGTGTCCAAGAATTGCTTGCAACCTTCAAATGGTCCAGCCTCTTCTGCTGTGCAGGTGCTATCTTACCCCTAAAGGTTTGTAGAATCCTCTTGTGTGCTGCCATCCTTCGCATTATGTAGCACCTCAATTCCTCACACAATGTCATTATAGGTTTGTCCCTATAATTGACAATCTTTTCATTCCACACCTCAGCCATATTATTCGTTATGTTGTCACATTTAGGCCAGTGACTGTAATAGGCTTTAACCCATGCTGAAGGGTGTATATTATCAAGATACTTCCAACCTGGTTCGTTTAGAGTCTTCAGCCTTTGCATGACCTTCTCAAATTGGGGAACAGTGGTGCACCTAGCACATTCCCATACAATCTGTCTTGTCTCTTTATCCCTCCACTGCTTGATGAAGTTCTTCCATACATGTTGTACACAGAATCTGTGGTGTGAACCTGACATAATTTCCTTCAAGGCTGGGACAAGTCCCTGTATGTGAAAGATAAAAAAATCATTAAAATATAATCTCTAATCAGCATGATTAACATGAGCATTTATAATGGGAATGACAATGCTGGTTTTATAAGTGGCCATGTCAAAAAATTGGAGCAGGGACCAATATGACCCCCGATAAAATTGTCATGGACTGAAATGAGTCTTTACTTAAAAAGGTAAAGTGTCCAATGGTTAGGTGAGGGGCAAAATTGGGTTTTAGAAAAAGGACTGTCCAACGTGGCTGAGCTTGTGCCAAACGACGTCGTCCAAGCAGTCCACATGGGCAACCGCATGTCACTTAACGTGACACATCAGCACCGTCACTCACTCCGTCAATTTTCATTTGACAGAAGGACTAACGTGGGACCTGTTTGACATTGTTGGGGACTTTTTTTTGAGTTTATTTTTCTTAAGGACTAATTTGGGCACCACTTTTTTTGTCAGGGACCAATTTGGGTCTTTACTCTAATAATAAACACAGAGATATTAAATAAATAAATTTATCAAAAAAAATTATAAATATTTTTCCTACATTGTCCAGACAAATTATACATACATATATATATATATATATATATGATTTAAAATTTCTCCCGTCACTTGAGATACGTTTATCTCAAGCTACCTTTTTAACTATATATTATAGATAATACATAATTATAACATTAAAGTTATTATTTTCTCTCCTCAATTACTTTTCAGAACTTGTATGCGCAGAGAGAAAGAAAAAAACAACTTTAACATTATATCTATGTACTTTATGCAGTCAATGAAGATAAGTTATATCCGATGAATCCAAAACGACGTCGTTTTGCGACGGAAATCAAGGTGTTTTTGTAAATATAATATATTGCAGGATTATATTAGTCTTTATCATTATAATTTTTTAATTTTATAACCCAATGTTGTTTTGAGCTCATTGGAGATAACTTTATCTACAGTTACTGTATAAATACTTTTTCATACATTAGTGTCAAATTTCAATTTTGACACCAGTGTCAAATTTCAATTTTGACACCTCATCTGAGAGCTGTTAGATAAAAAAATTGGATGACTCTGATTTGTAAGCATGTGACACCATTGATATTTTTTGATCTAACGGCTCTCAGATAAGGTGTCAAACTTGAAACTTGACACCGGTGTAAGTTACTGTAACAGCCCGTGTTAACCCGGTCTGTTAACACACTATCGTATTAAGCCACGCTTAATTAAAATGCGGAATAACTTTTTCTTTAATTCAATTATGACGTCATTAACTTAACCAACTTGTTTACTTAATCATTTTCATAAAAATACTGCCTGTATGTAAATTGCAAGACATCTAACTGGAATACCTCATATATAAATAATAGGTGAGTATCTAAAGCCACAGGTCTACACAAGTAGCCTGGGTCAAAATCCTGATACTTTAATTACAACATTAACATAAAAAGACGATAACAATCATGTGGCATGGACAAACCCCATGCTCACCAAATAAGGCAACAATGCCCACAAATTGTCTCAACATAACTTAACATAAATAAGGCATAAAACATAACAACAGTCAAATAATCAGCAATCCACAACCAGCACGTCAGCATAATTATCAGCTCAGCTCTGGCCTCCTGCCACCTGAGCCCTCAACATTACCTGATCCTGAAATAAGCGTCCCCAAACGTGGGGTGAGATCTCTAACAAGAAATCTCAGTAAGACAAGGGGTCCTCAAGGAGTCTCCACCCCAAGCTCACTTACATGTGTAATATAAGTTCTAAAAACAGTATTACAGTATAAGTTCTAAAATCATGCGATGCAGCAATTAATCATGTTATGTGTGCTTTCAAATCTACTGGCCAGAGAAATGTAGGAATACGTCTATGCCTACATGAGTACATGGATACTACCTGCACCTCACCCACATGCTTCTCTATCTTGTATGTACTACATACTCAGGATTGCCGTCTAGGTGGACACCACATGCATATCATAAATGCTCATTACATATAAACAGCTTAACAGCATTTCCAAAATAATCAAAGCATGTAACACAGCATGCATAAACCCATCCCCATGGGACATGGTGGAACATCCAAATGGCTAAACCGAGGACACGAAAGCTTACCTTGCAAGCTAGCTATCCAAGCCAAGAGTCCAACCACTCACTAGTCCACAAACAACAGTATCACAATCTGATATGGACCATTAACAAGTCAATATTAATGCATCACAAGCATACAACTTAAAGACTAAGCCTTTCCTTTACGTTTTACGTCTTAAGGCTTCCAACAAAGCCATAAGCCCTTAATCATGTGATTCTGACTTAGTCCATTTATTACAGAAGTTCAACTTCCTTAAACTAGGGTCCACACACACCCAATAGCTTACTGTTCATACAGTAAAGCTACTGTCTGCGCAGAACCCAGGATATCCGGATATCAGAAGGGGCATATCCGGATATGCCATATCCGGATATCACACTGGACATATCCGGATATATCATATCCGGATACCCAGATCCCATATCCGGATATCAATATCCGGATACCATATCCGGATACTGATATCCGGATATCTGTTCGACAAATATCCGGATATCTCACGACAGAATGCAGTTTTTGCATTTCGTGAATATTCATCCCAAAGGTCCAACTTTTAATACATGTATACGTTAAAGCATGCATCTTTAGTTCATTTTAGGTTCATATACCTTATACCCTCTTGTTTACTCATTAAACATGGCCAAGACATCAACTTTAAGCATCATAAACTCATGATCATAGTGAGGTAACTTACCAAAGCTCAAAACAGAGGCAAGTTGTGCTCTTGGAGCTCTCCCAAGGTTCCTCAAACTCAGCCTAAGTAGGAGCACGAAAATGGCACTTCAAGATGGGTTCTTGCACCACAAGAAGGCACTTTGAAGCTCACAATGATTACCACAAAGTAGCCATTACTAAAGCTTCAAACTCATGCTCACTAACTACTCCTCAACTCAGAATGATGGCCACAATGCAGCCCCAAGGTTAACTCTCACCTTCACAAGTGTTTAAACAATCATGAAAGAGGATAACTTGGCTAAAAGAAGAAGAAGGAAGAAGAAGAAGAAGAAGAAGAAGAAGAAGGAGAGTGGCAGCTGCAGCCACAAGTCACGTAGGTAGTGTATGGCCTAGGGTTTTGTGCCCACTAATGGGTCTATTTATAGGCCCAAGTCACTAACCGCGCAGTATTAGCCTTAATAGCAAAGTAAAAGATATTGATCCCAAACTTTGGAATCTAGACCTACGCATTTTTCTAAGATTTGTCATATTTTTATTTTATTTTTCGGAGCACCTTTCCGGTACGCGCTTTTCCATAGCCAGTATCAGTTCTGGCATCAGATTACGTCTTTTTGACTTGAAACTTGTTTTACAAGTCCTACATAATATTCTAGTAATTATCATGCATTCGTTATAATTTTCTGGGATACTTTTCCGGTACGCATTTATACCGAGTAGCAGAACCGGTATCTGCGCTTTTCTTCCGAAAAGCGACTTTCAGCATTTTTACTCACTCAATATAATTATCTAAGCCCATTAATAATTATTAGGGTCAATTATGGAATTATTTCCTAATTATCATAATTAATTCGCTAATTACCTTAATTAGCGGTGCGTGTTCTTACATTCACCCCACCTTTTTAAGGATTTTGTCCTCAAAATCAGAAACATACATGTCTCGAAAGTCGGGATACTGTCGGAGAAGCTCGTCCTCTCGCTCCCACGTACACTCCTCAGGAGTTCTTCCTGACCATTGTACTTTGACCATCGGAATGATCTTGCTCCTAAGCTGTTTCTCGCCTCGATCGAGAATCTTGAGTGGTCCGACGGGAGTCTTTAGGTTCTCCCGAACCTCCACATCATCCGGCTGCACCACGTGCGAAGGGTCTGCTATGTATTTTCGAAGCTGAGACACGTGAAACACGTCGTGAATGTTGGCTAGGTTCGGAGGTAAGGCAAGTCGATAGGCAACTGGTCCTACTCTACCAAGGATCTGGTAGGGCCCAATGAATCGCGGGCTCAACTTCCTCACGCCGAGTGCCCGTCCAACACCGGTGACAGGTGAAAGTTTCACGAACACGTGCTCACCCTCACTGAACTCCAGTGGTCGATGCTTGACATCGTAGTAGCTCTTCTGACGATTCTGCGCCTGCTTCAACTTTTCCCTGATCATCTGGATCTGAAGGGTAGTATCTTGGACAAAGTCCAAGCCAAATAACTCTTTATCTCCAACCTCAGACCAGCAGGTAGGAGTCCGACACCTCCTACCATACAGTGCCTCGTAGGGTGCCATGCCCAGACTAGCATGAAAACTGTTGTTGTATGAGAATTCAACCAACGGAAGGTACCTATCCCATGCAGAACCCTGCTCCAACGTGCAAGCTCTCAGCATGTCCTCCAATGTCTGGATGGTCCGCTCAGTCTGTCCGTCAGTCTGAGGGTGATAGGCGGTACTCAATCTCAACTGCGTACCAAAAGCATCCTGCAGCGCCTCCCAGAACCGAGATGTGAACTTCGGGTCCCTATCACTGATGATACTCTCGGGCACCCCGTGAAGCCTCACAATCTCGCGGACGTATAGCTTGGCCAACTGCTCGGTAGTGAAGCTCACCTTCACTGGAAGAAAATGGGCAGACTTGGTCAATCTGTCCACAATGACCCAGATGGAGTCACAACCAGCCTGAGTTTTAGGCAATCCCACCACGAAGTCCATGGAAATACTTTCCCACTTCCACTGTGGAATCTCCAGAGGTTGAAGTTTACCAGACGGTTTCTGGTGCTCGATCTTCACTTTCTGACAAATAAGGCATTTGGACACGAAGACCGCTATGTCCTTCTTCATGCCCGGCCACCAAAAATTTCCCTTTAAGTCCTGATACATTTTCGTAGCACCAGGGTGGATAGTGAACCGGCCTTTATGAGCCTCTGTCATAACCTCTTCGGTCAATGGCCCTCGAGGAATAACAATCCTCTTCTGGAATAGCAGTAAACCATCATCGTTCCAAGACACACCGTCCTGGTTTTTCACATAATCCAGACACTCTCTCTGCACTTGCGCCTCTTTGATCTTTTCCATCAGCTCATTTATCACTTCCGTTGTTTCCATTTCGAGC
>JAVKPL010014111.1:0-81130 GCA_032173675.1 Gastrolobium villosum
TCTGAGCTTTAGTCAGTTTGCGATTACCTCAAGTGTGGACTTGATATTGTACCATTTGCAGTTTCTGCAGCCAATGTACTTTGGCTTTTTAAATAGGTCAAACATTCAAGACCTCTTCTTGGTGATGCTGAGCAGCCCAAGCAAATTCACGTATTTGCTTATAACTGAGGATAATGATCGAAATTTTTAGGATAATATGGGTTCAGCTTTTTCTTATAGTTTAGATGTTCATTTTTATTTAGCGTTTAGATTTCAACCGGAATCCTTGCAAATTATCTTTGTTGATAGTATAAATAGTGGCCAGACTTTTTTAGGTCAAAGATATTCAACCTATGAGGCATGGACACTGGAGATCACATGGACACAAACACTGCAACACTGTCACAGCAAAATTTGAAGTGCCTCGTTAGGATTTGTAATTCCACTTTGTGTTTGACAAGTGTTTGATACCACTCCTCTTCTGAAGTGTTCATGCTTCGTAGCATACACCTTAAATTATGATCTGACTAAGTATATTGGTTTTTTTGAGAGGAATTTGAGGACTAATTTTATGCTTTTCATTGTACTTAATTACTGATTAAAGCCAGTTTCCTGTTTTCTTAATTTTGAATGAAACTGTCTCATTTCTCAGTCCTTCAGATTTTATCTTACAGATTACATTACCTTATGATGTACAACAATTGTCTAAGGCTATAAGGTCAACTGCAGCCATTTACCTGGCATGTGGAGTGAATCCTTCAAAGGTTCTTTGAAACTTTTGCTTGGAACTTTTTGGGAAATAGTATTTATGGTAGAAATGTCGGAACTCAGAACCACTGTGGATAAATGACATTCATTTATGTGTACAGGCTTCAGTTTTTGTACAGTCTCATGTTCGAGCACATGTAGAATTGATGTGGTTGCTAAGTTCCACAACACCAATTGGTTGGCTGAACAAAATGATACAGTTTAAAGAGAAATCTCGCAAGGCGGTGCGTTTGTAGCTGTATGAATTCCTAATTTTCAATTTTAATTTATTTCTTATTTTCCCTGTTTTATGAATCTAATTTGATGTGTTAAGTTTTATTTTTATTATTTATTGCCTTCTAGCAACAATTCATTTCCTTCTTGGCGGTGGTCTTCCCTAAGTAAGATAGTTTAATTTGATTCTTGAATTAAACAAACTTCGGGAATAGGATTCAAATAGAAGATTTACTTTCGACTTGTGAAAGTGTTACTACTGCTGCCATTTAATTTTAGGAACAGTTGGAAAATAAAAAAATTGTCATATATATGGCAGCAGTTTTTCATGAATAAGTACAAATAAAAATGGAAATAAGATTTTGCTTTGAATGTCAAGAACTTGAGTATAACCCACAGCCTTTTTGAGCTTCAGTTGTGTTTCACTTCTCAGTACTGCCAGCTATTGATCTTTTGGTGGCTGCACTTTAAATAATGAAAAGCAAAAGTTTATATTCAGATGTTTAGGCATTGATAATCGTAAATCCTATTCTAAAATAATAACATTTAAGTTATTTATTTAATTATTTTACTTGCTGTCGGATTGTACTACGCAGCTTGTCTTTGGCCAATGTAGGTTTGCTAAACCAGGCCCTTTGTTTTTTCCTTAGTTCTCGTCATGCAGGCTTGTATATTTTCATGGATCCAAATAACTGATTCTTTTGGAATTGGATTTGTAGGGAGACGAGGAAGTTGGGGTTGCCCTTTTGACTTATCCTGTTCTGATGGCTTCTGATATACTTCTATATCAGGTGGTTTCTGACACTCTACCTTGTGGAAATTTTACAAGTCACAGTCTGTGTTTATATTTATCTTTTTTCTGATTTATGATGTAGTAATGAAAGTTAAAATACCTAGTAAATATGCTAATGTTACTTATTTATGATTATAGCTTTGCTTGATTAGTTTCTGCATCCTCATATTTTTGGAAAGTTTTATTTAAAATGTATTCTGATGATAGATTATTTTTTCCTTGAATAAGAATAATTCTTATAAATTGCAGCGTGCTTCTGCAGTCTGATTTTGTCCCTGTTGGCGAAGATCAAAAGCAGCATTTGGAGTTGACCCGTGACTTAGCTGACCGGGTTAATAATTTATATGGAGGAAGAAAGTGGAAGAAATTAGGCGGGTGAGGAATTGATTTTAAACTAGACATACAAACTATCCTAAAGATGGGGGTTGAAATATTTAGCTTCGTTATTAGATTTTACATTAGGCTTGACCATTTTTATTTTGTACATTTATGACAGCCGAGGTGGTGCTCTATTTAAGGCAAGTTATATTTCACCTCATTAAAAAGAGCTAATAAATCATAATGCAGTGGAAATTTTTTATTTATTTTCTAACTGCACCTTCCGGGATATAGGTTCCAGAGCCACTTATACCTCCAGCTGGAGCCCGAATTATGTCCTTAACTGATGGCCTTTCCAAGGTTTTCTATTTTTTCCTCTCTTTTCCCCCCCTCTTATATGTGTATACGTTGTGCACACACACACTTTTCTTTATCTAGTTCTGTAAATTGAATTCATTTATTTCTTTCTTGTCATCTGTTCCTTCATTTATTAGGTTCTCTTGTTATTGTAAAAATGTCTCTTATTTCTTTTGTATGCCTCATTTATTAGTTTTTTGTAAAAATGTCTCTTAGTCTTTTGTTTGCCTCTTAGTTTTTTGTTCTTATTTATTAGCTTTGTTCTTTGTACTCATTATAAATGGTACCTCCCTGTATCTTTCATGTATGAATCAGAAGTTTATTCATAAAACACTTCTTCTTTTCATCATGGTATCAAGAGCTGGTTATAATCCAGTCTCTTCCCCGTTCTAATTTCCTTTTTGCCTTCCTTCCATTCCTTTTTTCATATTTTTGCTTCTGTCAAAGTCAGAACCCTCACCTAGACACCTCCAACTACAAAACCAAGGCCACCACTAGATCCAGAACGAAATTCCGAGCCAGCCAACACAAGACCCGTCGCCGGAAACGCCGCCACGCGCCGCCACCGTCCGTCAGCCTCGCCGGCGCGTGTGGTCCACGCGCCACCATCCTGCCATTTTTTTCCGGCGAGTCATACCTCGTTCTGATCGACTGTCTTCCCTCTTCATGTTTTGAGGGTCAAAACCATATTTGGAGGAACTTTTTTTTCTGGGTATTGTTGTTAGGAAGCCATGGATACTGAAAATGTTGAAAGTTTATCTGGAATTTCGACCGGAACTTCACCCCTTCCCATTTCTTCGTTTTCTGGAGACAACCCAGCAATGCAGATCACCAATCACCGTTTAAACGGTAGGAACTATGTGCAATGGTGCCAATCTGTTAAGTTGTTCATCCAGGCTAAAGGGAAGATGGGGTATTTGGATGGAAGAAAGGTTCAACCAGCACAACATGAACCTGGCTATGATGCTTGGGTGACTGAAAATGCTTTGGTCATGACATGGCTGACCAATTCTATGGAACCAGATATCAGTCAAACTTATTTATTCCTTGATACGGCTCAAGAAATTTGGGAAGCTGTTAAAGAATACTACTCTGACCTGGGCAATGCCTCTCAGGCTTTTGAATTCAACACCAAGGTGAAAGATTTACGCCAAGGAGGGAAGACTGTTACTGAGTACTTCCTTGCTTTAAAAACATTGTGGCAAGAGTTGGATCTTTATGATAAAGCAGACCTTCAAGGTTTAGATGCTAATGCAATATTTAAAAATTATATAGAGAAAAGGCGTCTCTATGATTTTCTTGCTGGCCTTAATTCTGATCTGGATGATGTTCGTGGAAGAATTTTGGGGCAAAAACCATTACCTTCCATTGCCACTGCCTTTTCTGAGGTACGAAGGGAGGAGCTTCGTCGAAAGGTAATGTTGGGTGATAAGGATCCTAAGTCTTCTGATGGGTCTGCCCTTATAGCAAAGAATACTGCTCGTCCTTCTGGGGATTCAAAACGTTCTGATCGTTGGTGTTCTCATTGTAATAAGGGTGGTCACACCCGTGAAAAATGTTGGGAAATTCATGGCAAACCACCAAACTGGAAACCAAAAGGACAGAACAAGAATCGTGCTAATCAAGTATCTTCTGAAGATAAGGGAGAAGGGTCCCATGTCCCTTCAAATTCCGATGGTTTTTTCCTCTCTAAGGCTCAGTATGAGCAATTTCAGAAATTGATGTCTCAACCTGCTGAGGCAACTAGTCATGTTGCTCAAAAAGGTATGGCATTCCATGTTGAACATAGTAATCGTTGGATCCTTGATTCAGGAGCCTCTGATCACATGACAGGTAATGCAACCTTATTTTCTTCCTATATCCCTTACTATCACCCGTCACGAATAAGAACAGCTGATGGAAGTTTCTCCACTATTGCGGGCAAGGGATCCATTAAACTCTCTGAGCATATTATTTTGAATTCTGTCCTTCATGTCCCTCCCTCCCTTACTTGTAACCTCATCTCTATTAGTAAACTTACTGCTGAGTTGCATTGTGTTGCTAAGTTTTCTGCAAATACTTGTATCTTTCAGGAGCAGGACTCGGGGATGATGATTGGCAGTGCTAGAGAAGAAGAAGGGCTCTACTATTTGGAGGAGGATCTTTGTGAAAGGAGGATTTTTTCAAATCACACTCTATGTTTATCAGATGATTGTAATGATGTTTTGTTATGGCATCGTAGGTTAGGGCACCCAAATTTTGTTTATCTTCAGAAGTTATTCCCTAACCTATTTATCAATAAAAAGCCAAGTTCCTTTTTTTGTGATTTTTGTCAACTTGCAAAGCATTCTCGTGTCTCTTATTCTCCCAAGAAATATCATGAATCTTCCCCCTTTACATTAATTCATAGTGATATTTGGGGACCTGCTCGTGAAAAAAATGTTTCGGGTGCTCGTTGGTTTATTACTTTCATTGATGATCATTCTAGGGTATGTTGGGTATATCTCTTAAAAGACAAGTCTGATGCTGCATCCACTTTTAAAAACTTTCATGCTATGATTCAAACTCAATTTCAGACTCCTATCAAAGTTCTGCGAACAGATAATGGTACAGAATTTTTTAATTCTGTTCTGGGAGATTACCTAAACCAACATGGGATCATTCATCAAAGTTCTTGTCCTAATACCCCTCAACAAAATGGGGTGGCTGAAAGGAAAAATAGACATCTAATTGAAGTTGCTCGAGCTCTCTTATTTACGATGCATGTCCCTAAATATCTATGGGGGGAAGCCATCTTGACAGCTTCTTATCTCATTAATCGGATGCCTTCTCGGGTACTAAATTTTCATTCTCCTTTGTCTTGTCTTACTAAATCTTTTCCTTCCTTTTGTGTTTTTTCTTCTCTTCCTCCCAAAATATTTGGCTCTGTGGTCTTTGTTCACATTCCTCCACATCAAAGGTCCAAACTTGACCCTAAATCTATTAGATGTGTCTTCATAGGATATTCCCCTAATCAAAAAGGCTATAAGTGTTATTCACCTTCTCTCCGTAAGGTCTTTGTTTCCATGGATGTTACATTTTATGAGACACAATCCTTTTTTTCCCCGACTTCTCTTCAGGGGGAGTCTAGTGATATGGATGAAGATAAGCCTGGGAAACCAAATGAAGCTGTTGTCTTACCTTGGCCTTTGGAAACAGGGGGAGTTATTGGGAAGGAAATAGGGGGAGCAACTATACCTGAGTCTAATGATCCTCCCGGTACTTGTGATCCTCCTGGTAAATGGGGAAAATTCTACAGCAGGCGCAAAATACATCAAGAGACTC
Organism: Gastrolobium villosum; assembly: GCA_032173675.1. NCBI lineage: Eukaryota > Viridiplantae > Streptophyta > Magnoliopsida > Fabales > Fabaceae > Gastrolobium > Gastrolobium villosum. The sequence goes on from JAVKPL010014111.1 coordinate 5,732, forward strand.
TAGACTGCCAGGATCCTGACTCGAGTCCTTGCTCTAGTAACCCACTTGAATGCTCTAGTACAGCCAACATTGATATGCCCATTGCTCTTCGGAAAGGTACTAGATCTTGCACTGCTCATCCTATTTCTCATTATATCTCATATGAGAAGTTATCTCCAGGTTTTCGTGCTTTCAATACTATGTTAGATAGTACCAGGATACCCAAAAATATCCAAGAAGCACTTGATGATCCAAAATGGAGGAATGCCGTATTAGAAGAAATGGATGCACTTATAAAAAATGAAACATGGGATTTTGTGACATTACCTAAAGGAAAGAAAACTGTTGGTTGCAAGTGGGTGTTCACAATAAAATTTAATGCAGACAACAGCATCAATAGGTATAAGGCCAGATTAGTTGCTAAGGGATTTACTCAGACTCATGGGATAGATTATCAGGAGACATTTGCTCCTGTTGCCAAGCTTAACACTATCCGCGTTCTGCTATCTCTTGCCGCCAACCTTGATTGGCCATTGCAACAATTAGATGTCAAGAATGCCTTCTTGAATGGTGATCTACATGAGGAAGTTTACATGGATCCACCTCCTGGTTTTGAAAAAGGGGATGGATCTGTGTGCAAGTTGCAGAAGTCTCTTTATGGACTTAAACAATCTCCCAGAGAATGGTTTGGGAAATTTACTCAAGCTGTTAAGGGAAAGGGGTTCACCCAAGCTCAGACTGATCATACTTTATTCTTTAAACACTCTGATAAAGGAAGAATTGCTATCCTCATTGTCTATGTTGATGATATAATTGTCACTGGTAATGATACCGAGGAGATAGCCTCTTTAAAAAAATGTTTAGCTGACCAGTTTGAACTAAAAGATCTTGGATCTCTCAAATACTTCCTTGGCATGGAAGTTGCTCGAAGTAAGAAAGGAGTTTCCTTAACTCAGAAAAAATACATTCTAGATTTGTTGCAAGAAACAGGTATGCTTGGGTGCAAGCCAGCAGAGACTCCAATTGAAGCTAATATCAAAATGGGAGTTGAAGACGGGGAAGATGTCGATAAGGAGCAGTACCAGAGACTGGTGGGAAAATTAATCTATTTGTCTCATACTCGTCCTGATATTGCTTTTGCTGTAAGCATGGTTAGCCAATTCATGCATTCTCCTAAGGAAAAACACCTTAGTGCTGTTTATAGAATTCTCAAGTACCTCAAGAACACCCCTGGTCGAGGAATTCTCTTTAAAAAGGGGAACAAAAGGATGGTTGAAATTTATACAGATGCAGACTGGGCTGGTTCTGCAGTGGACCGAAGATCTACTTCAGGTTACTGTACTTATGTCTGGGGAAATCTTGTGACCTGGAGAAGTAAGAAACAAACTGTTGTTGCAAGAAGTAGTGCAGAAGCGGAATTTCGGGCTTTAGCCCATGGTATTTGTGAAGGAATTTGGTTAAGAAGACTTCTGGAAGAGTTGAAGATCTCTTATTCCCTACCTATCAGATTATATTGTGATAATAAAGCTGCTATCAGCATTGCTCAAAATCCTGTTCATCATGACAGAACAAAACATGTGGAAGTCGATCGTCACTTTATTAAAGAAAAATTAGAAGACGGTAGTGTATGCTTATCATATATACCTACCAAGGAGCAAACGGCAGATATTCTCACCAAAGGATTACTTAAGCCGACCTTTGAGGATTTGATCAGCAAGTTGGGAATGATCAATATATATCTCCCAACTTGAGGGGGAGTGTAGAATATTCTAGAATTCATTTATTTCTTTCTTGTCATCTGTTCCTTCATTTATTAGGTTCTCTTGTTATTGTAAAAATGTCTCTTAGTCTTTTGTATGCCTCTTAGTTTTTTGTTCTTATTTATTAGCTTTGTTCTTTGTACTCATTATAAATGGTACCTCCCTGTATCTTTCATGAATAAATCAGAAGTTTATTCATAAAACACTTCTTCTTTTCATCAAAAATATATATATTCATAAAACACTTCATATGGTATATCAAATTTTTATGTCATCATCAAATCTGTGATGGATTCGCATTGATCAGTTATAAAAGGGGACACCCCTTGGAGATCACCCTTCCTGATTCGTGATACTCAATAATAGAGATTAGCTTTCTCTCTCTATCTCTCTCTCTCTCTCTTTTTCCTTTTTTTTCTGTTCTCTCATATCTGCATTTTTTGGTACTCTAGTCTCCCTAAGTTCCTATTAGGAAGGTATATCTTTGAGGTAATATGCTGGCTATGATAATTGGGGTAGTTGTGCTTGGCTCAGTGGAGATGTGGTTTTGCTACACAGATTATTGGTTTCTGAGGATACCCTAATGATTTTATTCCTATTTATTTTTACTTTACGTAATATTTGGTTTGCTCCTTTATCTTTTTTTTAGGATATCGTATCCTCTTGCTTTTAATTTCTTCCTTACTCATCAATAATTTTTGTTATAAAAAATGAAAAAGGAAATAATTATGGAACAAATTTATCATGTCCTGTCTGATGCAATAGATATGAATGTGAGATTACACTTTGGTTGTGTTTCAAAGTTTTGTAGAGCAGGACAATGATTGATAGTTTATCTATTATATCGTCTTTCCATTATTTTTCAAGGTCTAACAGCATAAATCGAATGTGCATTCTTTGAAGAAAGTTGAACTGCTACTCTGCTGGTCTGCATAGTAAATTGATCTTGTTAACATTTACTTCTATTTGGCACGCAGATGTAGGTTGGGAAGAATTTAGAGAGGTTTAGTTTCATATCTTTTAAATAAAGAGAACAAAGTGTCAATATCATGGAGAAATGTATTACAAATACAGAGGGTGGTCTTATTCATTAAAATAAAATAAAATGAAATGAAATAAAATTGCAGATGGTCTTTTTTTATAAGAAATTAACTCAGTTTCCTATTGGATTAGATCTATGGTATCGTGGCAGTCTTAGGATCAAGTTTACTTGTTTGTGATCAGGCGTTGTAGACTCGACTCCATCGCGGTGATTATGTGGACTTAATTTCCAATGCTTCTGCTGTAAACCATATTGAACGAATTATTCTTTGCAACTTGCTTATTACTATATGACTGAAATTGACTATTAATAGAAGTTTGCTATTTGTCCTGTAGATGTTAATTGTCCACTGCTTTCTCATCTGAGTTTGTTTATTTGTGTTGTAGCTTATAGCAAACAAGATCAAACGTTGCAAAACTGATGCATTTCCAGGGTTAGTATTGTTATTTCCCACTTGTAATATTATTGTATGATGATCCTGGACCTTGGAGGTTTTGTCTGTGGATGCTTTCTTTGTTCTTCATTTACTTGTATTTTACAAACCTTTCTGAATCTTTTATTTGTAAGTTCTCAAATTACTTGTGCACTCTGGCGAAACTTACAGCTTGGAATTTGACAATTCTGAGAGGCCTGAATGTAACAATCTTCTTTCCATATACCAGCTCATTTCAGGAAAGACAAAAGAGGTCAGAAATCCATTATATTTTTTTGTCCTTTTACTTATTTCAGATGTAAATATCTTCTTAGTTGTTCTGGAATCTGCCTAATTAAATTAAGTATTTCTAATGATTTCCATGTCTAATTTTTACTTTCTTTATGGTGTTTCTTTTGTGTGTGTAATGTTATAAACTGTGCGCTTCTGGTCTTTTAAAGATAAAAAATAAATTGGCCTAAAAGGAAAGAACATAAGTTATTGCTACTGTTATTTTCCTTTCCATTAAATATATATGTAAATTCCGTTGGTATTTATTTTAGTTGGAAATAGAGATACTCTAAGCATTCCATTAGTTATATGTCAACGTTCGAACAAAAATACTTGCATGCAGCAAAAACCCTGGGTTCAGTGAGGAAAATGCATTAAAAGGGGACAAATTTTAGTAGATCGTGCTGCTATAGCTGGCTGGGATCAACCACATGGATCAAACAATGCCATTGTGCTCTATCAAAATCCAAAATTTTGGAAAGGCCATTAGATCAAGGTCTTTTTTGATGGTTTATCTTAAGAGTTTCTTTCTATAACTAACAAAAATAGGCATTGGGATTGGGAGGATGTCCCGTGTAGTCTTTGTAAATTGTTTAAAAAGCTAGAGTTATTAGGTTAATGGGTCTTTGCAAAGTTTACTAAGATGGTCTGATATATGCTTCAAGAATATGTTGTCTGTTTCTAAGTCATGATCAAGAATTAGTCTTTCTCAAATTATGGCATTCACATTAATATCTTTTAAACTTCCTCAACATATTGCTGCCAATTGAGAAGAATCCATGGGCATTAATTTGTAAAGGCAAAAGTCAGGTGGTGAGATGAGATATTGAAGTTTTATGTGTACGTAGGGAGATCCTGTTTAAAATTTAAAATGAAATATTTATTTAAAATGTTTCCCAATCATGCAGGATTGATTGACTTTCAAACTCTTCAGAGATTTTATTTGATACCCATTTTTATATACAGGAAGTTGTGCAGGAATGCCAAAACATGAATTGGGGCACGTTCAAAGTTCTTTTAACAGATGCCTTGATTGATCACTTGCATCCCATTCAGGTTTCACCTCTTAAATGTTACCTTTGTTAAGATTTATGGCTCCGCAACAATGATTGTTTAATCTGTACCAATTTACATTCTCATCCTTTATTCATTTACCGGTGGAATCCATCTTATTCCTTTGTCTTCTCAAGGGATAATTTTTGACAGAAGTGTGCAACAACTTAGCCCCATTTAGTCTTTATTAGTTAGTCAGCATTTCTAATCACTAAGTTGACATATTGAGTGTTTGGATAAATAGGGTTTAATTACTTTTGAAAAGAATTAATTTTGAAAGCATGGGTTTTATGTTTGGATTTGATTCTATGAGAATAAGTGTTGTTTGGATAGTTTTATATAAAATTACCAAATGAAATAATGTTATTCTGTAATATTATTTGATTATAAGAAACGGGGGTATTAATGTAAACTAGTCCCAAACGGCTGAGCCTACAAATGGGATTTCAGCAGAAGCAACAAACTTTAAACTGCTGGAATATGTGTTTGCAACACACAAGGAACACCGACACAATTTTCATTTTTTCTGCCCAAACAATCAACTAGCTGTTAGAAATTTAGAAATATAATAATTTTGTAGTTCGGAATTACGTTTGAAACTGTTATTCAAACACAATCCTCGTGTTGTAAGAAAAAGTTAGTGCATAACTCGTTTTTTATAACTTCTTTTCTTGGGGGGGAGACTAGGAATCAGAACAACTTGTCCTTGTTTGGATTGAGTTTTGTTTCTTTTATTCATTTATTATGTGTTAAAAGCCTATGCTTGAGTTTTAGTAGGCCATCAGTTTATGTTATGACTCTATAAACACTTCTTTTGTAGCTTATAGGCTCGCATGTTTGCTGAGAGATGAAATACCTTCTCCCTTTGACCTATGAGTCCACTACTCCACTGAAAGTCTTCGGTGCTAAGTACTTGCTAACAAAAACATAAAACCATAGGACTGCATAAATTTTTGTTAGTGGAATAATTAAATTTTAACTCTTACTCAAAATAAAACTCTATAAATTTCAGTTTTAGATTAATTTATCATTTCATTCTAGTTATTCGTTGCTTTTCCAACCATTCATTTAGTCTTTAACTTTGTATTTACATGGTTTCTAACAATCTAAAATTTGATTTTTAAACTGACTGGACAATTCTTTACCACATTTTTAATAAATTGTCAAAAGAAATGGTTTTATTAACCTCTTACTAGGTTGAACATGTCAAGTGGGTCAAATAGGTTTGAGTGGATGGAAATACATCCTATTTACGGGGTTGATCAGCCCTAAAAGGGACCTAGACACTGATACAACTAGGTTTGCGGACTTAACTTGGCTGGGTTGCTTGCTGATGTAATTGGGTCCAGTTCATAGTAATCAAATCTGACTGTATTAAGTTAGTAGTCATAGTGGATATTTCTCCTTGAAATTTGTTGATCTTGGGGTGAATTTTGGCGTATGCATTTGCATAGGGGCATGGGCAGGTTTGTGATTAGTTATTTTTAACCATTGCTGAATATTGTCATTCGGTCATGCACTGAGTCTAATGTTCATGTTGTCAAGAATTTATCCTCAGAGGCCTTCTGCTTCGCTCTATTATGTAGTCCCCTGTGCTCTTTACTATTGCTTTGCGGACAAAATTGATTCCCTTAGAAAACAGTTTGCCCCCTATATTTTTCTTAGTGAGAATGGGGTCCATGTTGTCATTCCATTGTTTTTTCTAACTTTGGCAGGTTCGCTATGAGGAGATCATGTCTGATTCAGGTTATTTAGATGAAGTTTTGGCTGAAGGTGCTAGAAATGCAGCAGACATAGCGGATGCTACACTTCATAATGTTTACCAAGCAATGGGATTTTTGAGGAGATAGTGACAATTGATGCTAAGCAAAAGTATACTATAAGATTGGTGGGACAGCAACTTAAAGGCTACCTTTTGGATGATTCATCATTGCCCTATAAATTTTGGAGTAATCTTATGGGGCTATACTCGACAACTACAATGGAATGATTCTTTGATGCAAAGCCTAAAGGTCCCATAAGTTCTTGATGCAATGGCCATTATATATCCTTTATACTTCTCAATAAATTTGGTTGTTGCATTCATTTTATTTTATTTTATTTTCAATCTCATCTCTTCCATTATTTATTTGTTCTGTTTGATGAATTCAAAGTGGGAAATGATTTCCATTGTATTTGATGGAGACACACTCGACCTAGTGATCTTAATTCTGTCTCCACTAAGTCCTTGTGATGGTGACACAGCCAATTTACTTTTAGCTCATCAATTGGATCTTCATTAGTAATTTTCTTCATTTTGTTAATCTTCTGGAATGTCTTGCTTCACACGGGCTTTTTTTTTTCCCAAGCAAATGAATTGGACAGCCTCTTGTTTTTTCAATTTATCTCTGGCCAGATGATACTGACAAAAGAAATATTCTTAATCAAGCAATGATATGAGAAAGCTCACAGAGCCGTTATTGGGCTGACCAGAGCTATATGCAAGCATGTCTTTATTAAGATGCTCAAAGTAACATTTAATCAAGGGTTTATGACGCCATTGTGGCATTCTTATCAACATCGAATACCACTGCAAAGGAGAATATTAAAACCTCCAATCAGATATATATAGCATGTTTAATTCCCATCCAGAAGTATTTTGACACGCCACAGAATCAGTTCCACGAATAATGTGAATGTGATAGGGCATCTGCAGAAACCATTAGAGAGAAACATAGATTAACGTCAATGTGAATGTGCTTTCCTTCTCTTTTTCTTTGAAGGGCAGCAAAAGAATAAACAGTGTGTCTTTTCATTCACTTCTTTAAACTGTAAGCTGACTTGTGTAGGTGGGGATGATTCGAAAAGAGACATGTCAGGGTCCACCATTGGCTTATTTAAAGTAAGATTCTCATTAGCAACTAAATTTTTTGATGCAATGTCTATACTAATTTCTGTGCTTGTATGGTGATGGATATATTGTGCCTGTAGAGGTCAATATGTCTGTGATTTATGTATATGACATAAATTGTTATGAAAAAAGAAAAGAAAAAAGTAATAGAAGAATGTGTAGTAACTAATAAGTAATAACATTTGATGTGCAAATAGTCTTAGAATTCATAGCTTATTTTCAAATTGAAATTAATTGAAAACATCGTGATTGATGATTGTTTCAGTGTCGTCTTTTGGACTTATGGTGATAGATATTTAATTGATTATTCAACTTGTTTTCCTCTCTCACTAAATCTTTTCTATAAATAAAACAGAGCCAGGTGCTCTCCGTCTTTGAAAAAAAGCATGCCATAAAGTTTTATTGCGTTTATTCGTGTGTGTAAATTAATTTGAAAAAATATGATTCTTTTGTGTTGTTTCAATTGGATTGGCGGCGGTGATGATGGGCATCGGCAGCGACGGAGATGGGCATAGGCGGCGAAAACCCTAGCTCGTGGAAGAGTGCGGAGGTGATGCGCAGAGCGTATAGGGAGAGAGAGAAGGGAAGAGAGAGGGTTTTATATGCATTAAATCAGGACCGTCGGATAATTTAATCAATTTAACAGTAAGATTGATGATTGTAACATTGGTTGTAACAATACTTATTTGTTACAATATCCTACCCCATAAGTAATAACATTTGATGTGCAAATAGTCTTAGAATTCATAGCTCATTTTCAAATTGAAATTAATTGAAAACATCGTGATTGATGATTGTTTCAGTGTCGTCTTTTGGACTTACGGTGATAGATATTTAATTGATTATTCAACTTGTTTTCCTCTCTCACTAAATTTTTTCTATAAATAAAACACAGCCAGGTGCTCTCCGTCTTTGAAAAAAAGCATGCCATAAAGTTTTATATTCTCAACACGCCCCTCACGCAATAGCCTCTTAGCTTGAAGCGTGGATTATGCAACAGGCCTAATCTTTGGTTTACCTTTTTTTGTGCTTCCACTTTAAAGTGGGGGCGGTGAGGATCGAACCTCAAGCTCTGATAACATGTTAAGAACCTCGAGATACACCACCCCAAAAGCTAGCTCAAAGGGTGAGAGTGTCCAGGGCCTTATAAACTCTACATTAGTTACTCTTCAACTAATGTGGGACTATATATCTCAACAGTGTGTCTTGTTTATATTATGAAGGTAAACAATGTCTTTTATTGAAAGTCATCCTAGGCCCTAGGGGTCGTGTGTTTTGTGTGCGTGTTTTTAACAAAGGTTTTTTTTTTTGAATTAAAAAATAAGTTTAAAAAATTTATAATAATTAAAAGAGTTTTTTTTGAAAAAAATCTCAAAAAAGTAATAAAATTACTTTTCACGTAATTGAATTATTTTTAAATCATATCATGAAATTTCTTTTTTCAAAAGTTATACAAACCCACTGAAAAAGAGATTGAATTCACTAAAAAGGTTAAGTCGATATTTTACTAATTGCTGTTCTTGCAAATAGAATTCTTTGGAATTTTTTATGGGAGGATCATATATGACAAATTATTTGAAAAGAAGATCAAATATATAAATTCAACAAGATTGGGTGCATGGGTAAGCAAATTATATTTTCAAAGAGATGATCAAAATATAAATAATTTTACAATAATACCTCTGAAAATACGGTAAATTAAAAATAAAATAAATACGTCAAAACTATTTGCCTTAAGTATCACAACTTTTTTTAAAGAAAAAAATAGCTTTCTTTGCATACCATGGGATTGCATGAAACTTAATGAGGTAACTCAAATTCATAAATTAGGTATTTTCTGTATTAAAAAATTTTTAATCTATGAAATTATGTTAAACTCACTTCGAAGCAAAAATGAAAACGCTATAGTATGTTTGATATATAAGATAACAAGAAAGAAGTGATAATGTACTTGTCGTTATCTCTATTCTACTTAATAGGCAGGTAAAAATGTAGTGGACGCTTTTCCATCCTTTTGTTTATAAATTATTGCTTTACTTTCATTTTTACCAAATGAATTGATGAATTAGAACATTTCATTTTATATTCTGTACAACTAATTCAGAATTTTTCTTTTATTGCTCTATTTTCACTTTCATGTTATTCTCTACTTTGCTGATTTTTACATCTCACAATCACATCAAATTATTAAATATACAAATGTGGTACATTACTTTCATGGTAACATACTAATAAAAAAGGTGATTCACTTATTAAAGATTATATTTCGTATAAATAATGATTACTCTATCGACAATCATAGCCTTGGTAATGAGCTATGACATGTACTCATAATTTTTAGTTTTGGTCGACAGCACGATCAAATTTATAAATGATTTTTTTTTCCTTGGCCTTATCTTGGGAACTCTCACGATATCACCACATGACGAAAAAAGTTTATAAAAAAAATGAAAATGATTAAGTCATTTAATTTTTTTATCATATCACATAAGGTAGCATTTTTCATGTCATAGACACAATAAATAATGGAGTCCACCATTTATTAAAAATAAAAATAAAAATATGGATGTTAATGTCTCACAACATGAGAAAGTTATAGTCTATTGCATGGGAAAATAATTTCCCTTAAACCAAAGTAACTTAATATAAATCTTTAAATACTTTATTAGTGCTCTACTGCGACTTTGATTTTAACCCCAAAGAAACATGGATGCAAATTTTCAATAATTTTTTTTATTATTATTGTGGTTGAAGGGGTGAATTGGTTTATAATTGATAAATTATATTCTTTCCAGATACGTTGACTTGAAACTGAATACTTTTCCGCTATAATAATAATGATGATAATAATAACAAGACAACAATTAACATGAGTATTTTATATTATAATTTATAGAAAAATATTTTTGCCAGATAAGTTATATGTATTTATTTTCAAAATAATGTCATTTTGGGATTAAAAATTTGAAAAATTAAAATTATAAAGACTATAATAACATGAAATAAATTAAAATTATAAAAACACCATAATTTCGTCCCAAAAAAAGATCGTATTGAGCTTAACTGCAGAAAAATATTTTATCTCTTAAAGTATTATCTTAATAATTTTCCTACTATTTGATAGAGAAAGTATTAAATAAAAAAATGAATATACTTAATGTCCTGAAAACATAAAAAATATTTAATATTTTCTTTATTTAGTAATTAGAAAAGTCATTAAGATCAGTTATGAAATTCAGAATTACATTTAATTTTGATATACTGTCACTGTACAACAACAAAAAAGAGTTTACATTTGCATCTAATGATGTGTTATTACAATGGTTAATATAGTCAAATTTAGTAAACGATATGTCAATACAAATACAAAATTGAATAATTTTATACTGACAATGCATCAAAATTAAAATCTTACATTTCATTGTTAAAGTCATTAATTTAAAATATATATATATATATATATATATATATATATATATATATATATATATATCAATGTCTCTAATGTCTTCAAACTTCAATGCTAATCTCACATCCCATCTATCTTATTATATATCTAAAACAAAAGGTTCTAATTTCAGTAGAAATTTGGGTGTTTGATGTCCAATACTAATTGCACATTTTTGTCAACAGAAAAAGGGCTTCATTTATCCTATTTGGATGATGCTTCAAAAACACAACTTTGTGGCAGATATTTCATATTTGAGACTTCAGTGGATCCGGTTTATTTAACCCTATATATATATAAATATATATATATATATATATATATATATATATATATATATATATATATATAAATCGTTGTCAATGTCTTGGTGGGTCAAACTTCAATGCTAAATCTCACGTTCATTAACTTATATACTAACCAAAAGGTTCTGATTTCAAAAGAAAAGTACTACAATATAGGATATGGTCCAAACTATTAAATGATAATATGTTCATTGTGTAACAAGGGGGCAAATTCTGATACACAAGTTTCTTAAATTTACGATAATAAATGTAGGGGATTGTTTATTTAAAATGTTACTAGATAAAATAATCGCAAACAAAATCTTACAATATAGTGGAGGTCCAAACTATTAAATGATAATATATCTTATGCAAAATAAGAAAAATAAATCCCATAAATGTAAGGGTCCATTATATACAACAGTCTAGTCTTATCCTTGCATTTTTATAAAGAAATTATTTCTTAAATTCGAACTCATAATTTTTCAATCATAAGATGCAATCTTATTGCTACTCCAAGATTCGCCCAGTAATATTCCTTTTAATTGCATCTTAAACTTTAGAGCAGTCAATTTACAAGAGCACGTAAATGAATATAGGGTTGTTGCTTTCAAGAGAGAAGAAAAGGAAAAGAGTGGATGATAGTTACTTAATAGTATTCTCGATTTTTTCCACCCCAATCATCAAATTATGTTGAAATATCCAATGCTATAAATACTGCTTGCCGCATCCATGTAGTTAGCCATCAGAACAATTGAACAAACCCCTACACAACCTTTTTTTTTTCTTCTTTGTTGGTCGCATTGATTTTGATTTGCTTTGATCACCCTCAAGAAAAGAAGACATGGACAAGACTCAGTTGCAACAACAAGCTGTCATCATGCGAAGCTCACTCTTTGATGAGGTCTTTGATGTTTTTTTTTTTTCGTTTAAATTTATTCTTTCTGGTTATCTTTATTTTTTTTCCTGCCTTTTTTAAGGCACAACGATCATATTAATGCATTTTAAAAAAAATTGTTCTCAAATAATATTTTTTAAAAAATAATATCCATCTAATATAGGAATAGCACTAGCATGAGAATTATAAAGATTCAGTACATCTCACCAATGAGAATATTTCATGTCAATCAAAATTCTTTTTTCCTCTGCCAAATTTTCTCTCTCCTCTGATGTGTAATGCTCTCATTTGTGGGATGCACTGAATCTAGGTGGTACAATAACACCAAAATTTATTCATAATATAGTAAGTTCTGTAACTCATCCATTCAGAAATAGTATTGCACGCCCCATGCGAGACTATATATCACGTATAGTCCCCTATACATATTTGAAAATAAAATTAATCGTGGCTAATTTTGTAAGAGTCTCACATAGGAACATGCGGAATTAGTCTTAAGAAATTAGTCACTCTTAAACAGTGATTAATTTTTATTCAAAATAAACCTCTACCATTATCAACGTGCGACACATGGCAGTCTCGCAAGAATAGGGCGCAGGACTTACTATATCAAATTGGTATTATAATTGAAAATTATATTACTTGATAATTTTTTTAAAAAATAATATCAGAAATATCGTTGTCATTTTTTGTGGTTGCTTTTTTTTTTTTAATTAATTTGGATAATGCAAAAATGTCTATATCGATAAATTGGTTAAACAACAAATGAGGGATCCTAACTACCTTAACCTTAATTAAATAATATCAGATATTTCTTGTTTTTTGAAAAATTTATTTATTTCTTGGATATCAACATTAATTACATTCTCGAGACGATCGAGTAGGGTCCCTTGATATCTCTACAAGTTTCATCTCTTTACTTTTTTTGTTTTTTTAGATGTAAAGTCTAACCCTCAATCTCAGAAACATAATCAGCCGTTGACCTTTGACCTCGGAAAGATTTCATACAACTGATTATAAATTATCGTTTTCATAATTAAAAAAAAAAATCAAATTTAAAACAACCCACGATTGTATTAGAAAAAAACCCCCTCGAAACTCAGTAAGTATGGTTCAACTATACAAACTGCGTGTAAAAATTGACTTGAGAATAACCTAGCTCATAGTAAAAAAATATGGGACATACTAAGCAATTTATACATACACACTGATCTCATAATATTGCACAAGCCAAAAATACTTGATGCACAAACTATCTAAAGTATGCATACATTATGAACCATTCAAAACTATATAAATAAATAAAAAGTGAAGTTGTAGTGTTATTCAATATTTTACATAAATATAAATTTGTTCAAGTTTAATTACTTATATATGTCATCATTATAAGTCCTACGAAATACATTTTGTTAAATCAATTGAACATCTCCTATTGAAAAGAGACATGAAGAGGTTAAAATAAAGCATACAATAATAGCTTGTATTCTTTTTCATGCCCTATACTTTCAAAGAGAAATTGAGGAAAACTCTTTAAGCAGTTTTCCATTTTATTTTATTTTTTTGGGGAAAATCTTACTCTGCACATGTAGAATTACTTTTATTCGTGTTGTTGTAGGGGTACCTAGACGAGCAATTCATTCAGCTAGAGGAATTGCAAGACGATGTTAATCCCAATTTTGTGGAAGAAATTGTGACCCTATTCTATAGCAACTCTGTAAGATTGGTCTACAACATAGAACAAGCACTGTAAGTGAATTCTAGCTATCTCATTGAGAAAGCAATCGCTCAACGATGACTATTACTTACTTTTCTCTTGTTCTCCTATTAACTCTAATGTGCTACACAGGATGAGTAAACCTACGAATTTCGCCAGGCTAGACGATTACATGCATCAATTCAAGGGTAGTTGCTCTAGGTGAAGTGCTTCCGATTGAGAATACAATTTTTAAGTTTTTCCTTAGTCAAAGCTTCTTAATTAAGATATTGTTTCAATTCAAGGCTACTTATTATTATTATTATTATTATTGGAAATTATTTTTCACATAAGATAAAAACAATCTTCCTACACTCACATAACGAAGAGAGATGAGAGAGAATATGAAAAAGGGAAAAAAAATTAAAATGAATCACACATAAGATTTGTGATTTGTGTGTAGAAGGATTGTTTTATCTTATGCAACATAAGAAAAACAATCCCCGTTATTATTACTATTAAACTTACAGAAATTCTTTTCTTATCTTGCTAGAAAAAAATTATCTCATGCAAAAAAATAAAAACAAATTATGTACTAGAAGTAGTATATAGTTATAATATTAAAATTACTTTATTTTTCTCTCTTCTCGGACATTGTCGACTGATGTGGCAGAGAGAAAAAAATAATTTTACCATTCTAACTATGTATTATTGGTAATATATAGTTTTTTTTTCCAAGAGATAATTTTTTTCAACAACATGAAAAAAAATGGAACCCTTAAACTTATCAATCATTTAATAATTTGGTTTAAATTCTTTTTATTGACAGCATTGGAGCAAAGAAGGTGAAGAATGAATGTACTAGATTCAGTGAATATTGCGCAGCAAAAAACTTTGAGGGGTAACTTATTTTTTTACCTCTAGGCATCAATAAGGACCAGTTTTGGACCCTCATAATGTTATTTACATATTATTATTATTATTATTATTATTATTATTATTATTCTTACACTATCTTTTTAATAAATAAAATAAAGAGTGCATTTTAATATATTTTTTATACTTATTTAATTTCACAATAAAAAATATAAAGATAATATAAAAAAAATATAGTGTATAAATTACAAATTTCTTTGAACCGCTCTCGTAATTTCTTTTACTAATAGTATGAAATGATGAATATTCTCACTACCAACATTTTCCACTATCAACTTACTACCTATCTAATCACCATTAGATTAATATTTTCTTTCTCTTCAAAATTTTTTTAACATTCTTTTTATTTGATCCAATGGTAATGTGATGGATAATAAATTAGTAGTAAGAATTTTTGTTACTTACAATATTCTCACTCATACATTATGAATATGTGATGTCATGAGAATACACTTTTCAGATGCTTCAGGACTTTCCAACAAATTAATCAAGAGTATACGACTTTGAAGAAGAAGCTTGAAACTTACTTACAGGTATCACTTTTAGTGTCTTTTTCAGGGATCATTGATGATGATGCTATGCCTTTCTTCCCTGTCTTGTGTACAACTTTGTTGTCATATAGAGATATTATTATCATGCTTATTTTTTATACGATATATATGGAGAAGGAAGCAATGAACTCTAAAATTATTGTTTCCTTCCGTCATGTATTGGTATTTTTTATTTTTTATTTGGTAGTCTATTGGTATTTAATTATTTGCCTTGTCTCTGTGTCTGGGTACTGTCAATTCAGTTAGCAAGGGAAGCTGCTGAAATTAAATGATATTTAGAATGGGCGCTGAAATCCTATTCCGAAGATCGTTCCATCACCTGAATATTGGATTTCGAGCAGAGCTATGTATTATATATTTACGTAATAATAAAAGAGGAAAATGTTATATTTATAAATTTTTTGTTTACAATCTTTTATACTTTTAACTATGTATCTTGAGGAATACACATTTATAACATGAGAAACATTAAATTCATTTTTTTACGGAATTAATGTTTCTCCTATCAAGGAGATAAAATTATCACCTACAACCTTAAAACGATATTATTTTGATGTTTAAGATTAAAAATAGAAGGTATTTTGATAAAATTCACCATATAAGAAAAAATTAAAATTTTAAAAATACCCTTTTTTTTATACTAAACTCAAAAATAATATCGTTTTGGAATTGCAAGAGATAATTTTATCTCTTGTAAATAATTTTCCTTATATATATATATATATTGGGGTAGGATATTGTAACAATCAATTAGGGTTACTATCAATGTTACTACCAACCAATTTCACTGTTAGATCGATTATGTTGATCCAATGGTTATATTTATTTCCATTTTTGTATGGTTATGATTCTCCAAATTTAATTAATGCATTCACATTAAATATGGGGCATCATAATCATATAAAAATGGAAATAAATATAACCGCTAGACCAACATAATCGATCTAATGGTGAAATTTATTGGTAGTAACATTGATAGTAATCTTAATTGGTTGTTACAATATCATACCCCAATATATATATATATATATATATATATGTGTGGGTAAAGGATCTCTCAAGTCACTGGAGAAAAATTTATCTCCAGTGAGCCCAAAACGACGTCCTTATATTACTTGACTCACTTTGAATGTTTATGATTCCACTTTTCTGTCTTCCTTTATCACCATTTATCCATCTTTGTACGGTTATGATTTAGTAACAGGAGATAACATTGTCTCAAGCAGCTTGAGAAACGATAAGCTCATATATATAGGGGTTTACAATTCTGCAGCTGTTGTATGTGCAGCAATCAAATACTTGCCATATATATGTGTGTATGTGGGTGTGAAAGCATTAAATGCGGAGAATCATAACCATACAAAGGATGAAAGCACTAAATGTGGAGAATCATAACCATACTCCTGTCGTTGCTGTACGTAAAGCGGATTTTACCATATATATATATATATGTGTGTGTGTGTTAGGATAATTTTATACCAATGTAAGACTAATATGTCTTACATCACATCTCAATCGTTGATTTCCGTGCATCGAACAGTTATAATTTAGGAAGTCATATAAATTAATTAATCATTAATTACACTACAAATACTAATTGATGATTTACGTCCATCAATGGTTGAAATGTGGGCTTTTTGACCCTTTTGACCCTTATTTAATAAATAATTACTAATTTGACCCACATTTATAACTAATACGAAAATTTAACCCCTCCCAAAAACATAACACCAATCTGCCCCGGTTAATCTTACCGGGTATTTTTTGTATACCCGGGTAAATAGGTGTGTACCCGGGTATGTATGCATTTCCCCAACTACCGGGTACATAAGTGTGTACCCGGGTAAGTGTCTCACACATATCAATCAGGGTATTTCCTAGGTAAACATTAATTTGCACGTTATTTTCCTCAATGTACTTAACCATGGCATATATATATATATATATATATATATATATATATATGAATGAATTGGAAACGAAAAGAAGGGACTCAAACTCAAGTTTCAAAACACGAGCATGAGCTATTCTTCAGAAACTCGAGCACAGGCCTTAAAGAGAAATGGGTAAGTGTATTGTTACCAACAATGCCTTGGCTATACATGAATCATACGAACATGCACTCTATCGTTGGCTTTGCATTGCATTCTGAGATGTTTAGAGTTATTGGCTTGTGGCCTTGCATTCTGAGATGTTTAGTCATTGGCAAAGATAAGAAATGTTTAATTAAATTTCAAAACAAAGAAACATATTTACTCATTCATGCATTATATATATATATATAAATATATATATATATATATATATATATATATATATATATGGGTACACACCTATAAAAAGAACCTTCCCCAACTACCAAAGACAAAAAACAACCTGCCCATATATATATATGGTCACGATCATTTTACACCAGTGTAAGTTACACTTTCAATCTTGTCCGTTGATCCCACTTATATCTATGGGCCCTAATTTTTTAATAATGTGAGTCATTGGATATTTTTACACCGGTGTGAGAATAATAAGTGTTACACTCAATCTTAACTATTAATCTATTTATATATAGGGTTCACTTTTTCTGCGGTTACCGCAGATAAGTAATCTGCAGTTAGCCCAATACGACGTCGTTTTGAGCAGAAATCATGGTGTTTTTATAATTTTAATTTATTTCAGGGTTATAATAGTCTTTATATTTATAATTTTTTAAGATTTCAATACCAAAACGACGTCGTTTTGGTAATAAATGCAAATAAATTATCTGCAGTAACTACAGAAATATTTTTCCCTTATATATAAAGGCTCAAATATGTTAGTCACTCGAGCCATTAAATGTAAGTGGGATCAATAAAAAAATTTAGAATATAACTTATAACAATATAAGTTAATCTTTTTTCTATATATATAAGATTTTGGTGTATATATTTTTAATTTATTATATTTTTTATTTGGCTTATATATTTTTTATTAATTATTATGTGTAATAATTAATGTTTAATTAATCATTAGTAATGATTGATAATTATAAATATAATAATTAATTATTTAGTTTTAAAAATGAATGAATAAGGCAATATAAGTATTTTAAATAAAAAAAATAATGAGGCAATATAAGTATTTCATCAGTGGCAAAAAAAGCTTTAGTTTGTGGCTAATCGTGTAACTTTTCCATTCAAGGTAAAATATAAGTAATTATTTTTTGATTCCAACACAAATACGGAACATCCATTTGATATATTTTATCTCTCACAAACACAATTTAAATTTGCAACAATGATAAATAAAGATGGCACCAAATAGATTAACCCATCTATAAATAAGGATACTTAGTGTCATATTAAAATATATACTTCTGCCAAGTGTTTGAAAAAAAAATAGTGTACAAGTTTATTTATTAATTATTAAAATATATACAAATTTATATATATTCTACCAAGTGTTTAGAATATTTATTTAATTATTTTCTTTATTAATACAGATTTTTCAAATTAACTTTTATTTAAATCACAAATTTAATCTTTATTTTATTTTTCTTATTAATAATAATTTTTTAAATTTTGTTGTAATACACTATATAATACAATTATTGCAAATTTGAATTGTGTTTGTGAGAGATAAAATATATAATTATATATATAGATCTCAAAAGTTATATGGAATCAAAAAAAGAATTATCTCATTCGGATACCGGAGTCAAAAGTTATGCCTTTTCAAAGTTTTACGGTTCATAAGTTAACTTTTTTTGCTAGTGACTGCTATAGATTTGTAAATAGTTTCGAAACTGCTATGTATTCGTAATTATTTATTAAAATAGTAATATTTTAATTTTTTTGCCCAATATAAGTATTTTATAAAAAAAATAATAAGGCAATATAAGTATTTCATCCAAACGAGCTCTTAGTTTGTGGCTCAATCGTGTTTTTCCATTCAAGGTAAAATATAAGTAAATATTCTTTTGGATTCTCAACACAAATACGGAATCCATTTTAATTTTTTTAAAAAAATTAATTTATGATCTTTCTAAAATTTTAGTTATTTGAAATTATGGTTCTTTTGAAATTCCAAAAAGTTCCATTGTTAGTCCCTCATAAAGGACTAATAAAAATATATATATTTTTATTAAAATGAATTTCGTATTTTTTATTAAGGATCCAGAAAAATATTTATTCTAAAATAAATATCCCCACCACATAAGACATTAGAATTTATAGTAAGAAATTTGAATAGATTAAATGTTAAATTCTCGCTTAAAAATATCCCCACCAGAACATATATAATTATATATATAGTCCACAAAATGCAGATGCAAAGACAAATGCACACTGACCTCTTAAATTGCGCCACTAACATCTAGCACTCTGACGTTAGCTTCTTCTCAAGTGTGGTGTTCACCACTTGGATTGCACCCCTCCCACTAACTCCCATTATCAAAACAATGATTTGAATTGTAAAATCTGATCCTAAAACTCGATGAACTTATCATTGCATCAGTTCGGGTCAAGTATTGAACTGATTATATATCGACCCACTTAGAACCTGGATAAATCGGCCAAACTCGATCAAAGATCGATGACCCGATCGGATCATATATTTTAATAAAAAATAACCATAAAACCAAAATTGTTTCCATCTTGTCAAAATAAAAAAAAAATGTAGAACTCATTTCATTTTTTTTTTATAATTTTATTTGTCAGTATACTCTTCTATAATGACCTCAAATTTCATTTTTCGATACTGAAGCAATTTGCGGAATAATAAATTAACAGAATGTGACATACGTCATTTTAATATAATTGAATTTGAAAAATATAAGTTCAATGTCATTGAGATGTATATTTATAAGAATTCCGAGTTACAATTTAAATTGATATAATAATAACGTGTATTTTTATTTATTTATGCTTCAATTATGGCTCTCCTTATCCCTTTCTATTTCCACGTGTCATTTTCTCTTTCTCTTCCTTAAGGCTTGCTCGTACTTGTCGCCTTCAAAATTGGAATAAATCTTTGGTGCTATTGTTGCACGAAAGATTCAGTACATCCCACCAATAGAAATATTACATATCAGCTAAAGTTTTGTTTTCTCTGTCAAATTTTTTCTCTCTCCTATAATATGTAATGCTCCAATTGGTGAGATGCACTGAATCTTAGTGCAGCAGTAGCAGCAAAAATTTATTCCCAAAATTAATCCGTCGGAAACCGGAACAGTGACCATTGTGCCACTATTCCCACACAAATTTACCTAAATGTCACGTTCTTGAACTATTTTTCCAAACTGCCACGCATGCAAGGTCGCTTCTAACACAGGCGAACTATGCATGATGACGTGTCAGGAAGTTAGTGGTGTCAGAGTTCGCTTCTGACACAGGCGACCTTTGTTTTTTTATTAAGTTCGCCTGCATCCTAGGCGACCTCCATTTTGTTTTTTGTTTTTTTTAATTTGATACTTGTTATCTACTAAAAATATGACACGTCAGCAAACCGAGTTCGCCTGTGCCAGAAGCGAACTTGCCCCCGTGACATATTGAAAAATAAGACTGTTCACATGGCACTTAGATAAAAAAGTTGATAAACACATTTTGGTCAGTTACCCTCGGAAACCATTATTTCGGCGATGGTTGAGGAGAAGCAGTGTACTGTGGGTGCGTAGCAGTGGATTTAAACTCTAACGAGTGGGTAATGGCTCACGCGTCTCTAGAATGTGCTACCATATTATATTCGTTGGATGCGTAGAAAAATGAAGAATCTCATAAAAGCATATCTAAGGAAGGGAGGGGTAATTATGGAATACTACAGTCCCGGGAAGATTATGAGGTCGATGCGTGCAAGTAATTGGAATCGAATTAGACATTAGACGGTTGTGATTTATTGGTGGTACGCGAGTTATTTTTTATTTTTCAAAGTTAACTCAATTTTAATATTTTATCTGAGACGAGTTAGTTACTTTGTTATTTTCACAAATATTAATTCTTTTAATCAATTATAAAATTAATTTTCTTTTTGATAAACTTATAAAATTAATTTAAAATATGAAGCATATCAGGAAAGCAGATATTTAATCACCAAAAGCGGAGTGAGAGATTTTCTGTGACTTGTGAGGGAGCAAAGTTTTTGTGCTCAATAGCTGATTTGGTGGGACTGTGTGAGAGAAAGAAAGAAAAAGTTGAGGAGAGATGAGAGAAAAAAAATAAAAAAAATAATTTAAATTAAGTGTCAATGTTTTAATGGAAGGACCATGATGGGTCCTGAACCACATTAAAAATTTCCGTTGTGAGGACTTGCATAATATGTGGAGGGCTTCTGTGGTAGTCATATCAACTGTATTTTACTGTTGTGGTTAAAAAAATAGTCAAATGTGTGTTTTTGGCTTTTCGCTGGATTATTTTGAAAAACAAATAAAAGTAGTATAATAAAAATTATATATAAATAACATTGATATTATAAGAATAAGTATATAGTTAATACATACTTATATCCATTTTGTATCAATAAATATATTATTATTTATGTTATTATATATATGTATATATGTTTGAATATAATTTTACATTTCAATTAAAATCTTTACGATCTTGTGATTTTTTTTATCATATTATAATTTTAAGTAGGATATCGAGTTTTTTTTTTTTGGTATTCAGGATATCGAGTTTAACTATCTTATTTGGAAGAAACTAATAAAGTAATTGACTTCTCAATGCTTTCAGTTTTACTTGGTGCAAATAATGAAATAATGACCTTTCTAACAAAGTGATCAATTTACACTGATATCAATTGCGTATCTTTTTATTCAATCATTATAAAATTAGATTAAAGTTATTACCATATAAATTTTATCTATATAATTTAAGGATTTGTTTTTTCTAAAGTTACTTTAGATAATAACTTTATCTAATATTCATCGAAACAACATCATTTTGGGGTGAAAATCATGGTATTTTTGTAATTTTAATTTATTTCAGGGTTATAATAGTCTTTATTATTCTAATTTTTTAAATTTTAATCTCAAAACGACGTTGTTTCAGTAAACATTAGACAAAATTGTCTAAAGTAACATTAGATACTTTTTCCCATAATTTAATAGGTTTGTTTTTTCTGATGTTACTTTAGATAACTTTATCTAATGTTCATCAAAACAACGTTGTTTTGGACGGAAATCATGGTATTTTTGTAATTTTAATTTATTTCAGGGTTATAATAGTATTTATCACTCTAATTTTTTAAATTTTCAACCCAAAAAGACGTTGTTTCGATGAACATTAGATAAAGTTATCTAACGTAACATCGGAAACTTTTTTTCCTAATTTAATATAGGAAAGAATCCGTTTATAATTTTTTTTTACAAATTGTGCTAAGTCTAACGGTTCATTCACACGAACTTAGTCTCTAAACAAAAAATTTATAAATATGATTAAAATTATTTTAAATTCACGGGAAAACTTTTTGGTGGATGAATTTGAAGGGGAACATTAGTAAGCAAAACAATAAATTGGAATCAGAAATAAATCATGACACACCTGGGAACACTAGTTGACCAAAGGCATCTTTGTGGGGGACAGATACAGACGGGACAATAGTGATTCGGCACATTCTAGTTATATGAATACGAATGAGAGTCATTTGATAGATAAGGGGAAGCGACCAATACTTGAATGTCGCAGAGAAGGTAAGGATTCTCGCTTTACAGAAAAACAACAGAGCATTCCGTTTTGAAACAGGTTTGTATATTTAAATGAAGATGTTGATTACTTTCCTAGAATGTCTCTTTTTCAACACAAACTCTACTCACTGATTAAGCTAACAGCTACCTTCACACACAGGGATCTCCAAATGGACTTTGAAGAGGGTAAGGGTGTTTCTGTGAAAGACTCAAATGCGGAACTGGATGATGATGGAAGAATCAAAAGAACCGGTCTGCTTTCCCTATCTCTCCCTCTCATAATTCACATGACTTGTTTATACACGTTATTATTATTATTATTATTATTATTATTATTATTATTATTATTATTATTATTATTATTATTATTAGAGATAAATTACTCTATCTATCTCTTTTTTCTATCTATTTTTGTCTATCACTTTCTAATACCATTATATTAGAATATCAACATGAGAGATAAATGATAAAGATAGTTGAGATTCTAATCTAATAATATTTTATATTTTATATTTATTTTCACTTTTTTATGGTTATGATTTCTTATATTTAATGTGAAAACATTAAATATGAGAAATCATAATCATACAAAGATGAAAATAAATATAACTGTTGGATCCACATAATCGATCTAACGGTGAAATTGATTGATAGTAACATTGATAATAACACTAATTGGTTGTTACAATATCCTATCCCTTTTAATATTAATAAGAGGTTCAAGAGAGCTCCTTAAATTTTCAGTGGTAACTATTTAAAAAGCATTTTTTTATAGAATAAAGTTTAAATACCTTCCTATGTATGGTTTACTTTACAATTACTTACTCTTTTATTTTGTTATCACTTATTTCCTGTGTGATTCTTTTTGTCTAAAATTTAGTTAATTTTTTTTTGTAAATTATTCATTTTGCTCACGTGAATAATTAAATAAGCATCAAATCCTTCTTTTTATTCAATTTCATCATTTAGAAGGAAAATTAATTAGCGCAAAAAGTTCGTGAGGTTATTGTTAAAACTGTTTGTCAAATCTGCTCATATTATCAAAAGAAAAATCACAGAAAAGGTAAGTCATAAAAAAAATAAAACTTACGATAATAAGTAATTGCAGAATAAATAAATCACAGAAGAAATATTTGAACTTTATTCAAAATAATATAAATTTAACTATCACAAATTTGATTGTGATTGGTTCACATTTGAAAGTTATTCTGGATTACTACACGACCTAGAGGTTGGCCCACAAAGTGTTTTAAAAACCAGGACTTTTTTTTTTTGATAACAAAAAAAACCAGGACTTTAACCATGCTACCACAGTACCACGGTTCTTAATTTTTTTTTTTACCGGAATGCTAAGATGAAAAAAAATTCTGCGAAAATGCCACAGTGATAAAATTGTTAGTGCCAGTGAGTTTCAAATCTCATGTGGCACGAAATCCTAGGTCATCAATTGTTGTCAATAGTAGCGATTTTCATGATCAAATAAGTTAGAACGTTCAATTGCGTCACCACACATGTTAGCCAATTTGTAACTTGCTCTCAAGTTTCTAGACTTACACGGTAATGACACGTGCTACGAAATTGTGATAGTTTTACAGAAAAATTTAGGATGGTCAGGTTCAGGTATTTGTATTAGGTATTTTTTTAATTCCACATAACATTTTTGAGATCTATGTGTAGACAAATTTTCGAAGGATTATTTGTTAGTGCGGAAAATGAAAATAAGTATGGAAATTGAATGACATCATTCACAAAAATAAAATATGTCAAACATGGCACAAAAGCATCTTTTGACCTTGTGGGATTTGCCAATGCATGAATCTTGAAAAGTTGCGTGAAATGTAAAAAAAATTATTTAATTCGAATATCTAAGTCAAAAGTTATGGCTTTCCAAAATTTTACAATAAAACTTCCAAAATTGTATGATACATATAATTACTGTGTAAGTCTAGACTGTTAGGCTCTGTTTGATTTCTGTTTTCGAAAATAGTTTTTTAGTTTTCAGAATAAAAAAATTAAAAAACTCGTTTGGTAAGATCTGTTTTGTAAAAAATGTTTTAAAAATTATAACTACTTTTTTATTTTTAGAATCAAATTTAGAAAACATGTCCGAGTTGTTTTTGTTTTCTGTTTTGGTTTTTAACTTTCAAAAAGAAAAAAAAAACATAGAAAAACAAAAATTTCTATAACTATTTTACAAAATAGTTTTAAAAACAAAAAAATCATAACATAATCAAACAGATCCTTAAACTCGTTGTAACTGCGAAGAAGTTTTAAATCGTTTCATCACTAAACTTGGTGTCAATGGCAACAAGTTTGGTGTCCTCAAGGTATTACTTTGTAATAATAAAGATGGCAATATGTAAAAGTAAATTTAAATGTCAGTGTGGCCGTGTCCTCAAGTTTTAAACCGTTTAACTCGTTTAACTGATTGTAATAATAAATTTGTAAAAGTATTAATAAATTTGTAAAAGTATTCACGGTTTACTTTTGAAAATGGCAATATGTAGAAGTAAATTTAAATGTCAATATGTAGAAGTAAACAATGGCTTATGTAAGAAGACATTTAATAGAGGAGAAATTTTTTTATTCAAAAATCACAATTTTCAAGAATATGGTGAGAAAGTGGACTTTTCAGAAATATTGCAAAGAAATTGTTCGGTAGAGCAAAGTATTTCCGAGAATATTAGGTTAATTTCCTGATATTATATTTGATTGATGGTAAAATATTATTTGGAATATAAGTTGATTTTACAAGAATAACCTTACCATCAACTTGAGACTATGTGCGAGAGAAAGAACAATCATAATGTAAAGAAACACTTCAACCCAAAACCTTAAGGTGCTAGGTGAGGGTTTTTTTAATGATTTATATTATATTCTCTAACACACCCCTTCACGCAAGAGCCCTTTGGGCTTGAAGCGTGGATATGGCACAAGCCCATTATTGGTCTGCCTTGTGCTGCACAAGCCCATTTTTTGGTCTGCCTCGTGTTTTTTTTAATTCCACCTGAAAGTGGGGCGGTGAGGATCGAACTCGTAACCTCGTGGTCACTCAAGCTCTGATACCATATTAAGAACCATTTCGCCCAAAACCTTAAGTGTTAGGTGAAGACCTTTTTAATGATTTATATTATATTCTCTAACACACCCCCTCACGTAATAGCCCTTTGAGCTAGAAGTGTGGATATTGCAAAGGCTCAATTTTGGGTTTACCTTTTGTGTTTTTAATTTTTATTTTAATTCGGTGAGGATCGAACTTGTGACCTTGTAATCACTCAAGCTCTGATACCATGTTAAAGAACCATTTCACCCAAAACCTTAAGTAGTAGGTAAGGGCCTTTTTAATGATTTATATTATATTCTCTAACACATGCTGAGATATATAAAACCATTAATGTAGCCTTACCCAACAGCTTAAGCTTTTGTGTTGAATTGGTTCTTTCGCACAGGTAGGTGAACCTGTTCGCCTCGCCGTCCACCCCCACTTTCTTTTCTTTCAAGTGGAATTTCTTTATTCGCACAGCTGTTGGGTTGAATTGGTTATTTACAGAGCCTGTGAACCATTTCACCCAAAAGCTTAAGGTTAGATAAGGACCAAGAGCCCTTTTTAATGATTTATGTATATGGCAATAGGCCCATTATTGGGCTGAAGTGTGTATATGGCACAAGCCCATTATTGGTCTGACTTGTGCTGCACAAGCCCTTTTTTTTGGTCTGCATTGTGTTTTTTTGTAATTCCACCTGAAAGTGGGAGGCGGTGAGGATCGAACTCGTGTTTTATTTGGCGGTAAGGGCCTTTTTTATGTTATATTCTCTAACACAAAATGTTGTCATTTTCATTGTCTTCCCAAAATGCGATCATCTGATTTCATTTGTTTATGGTACATCTCTTTTGTTTATGCAACCATCATAGGTGTGATTTGGGATATAAGGTGCTCTAAGGATGCAGAAGGGAAAATACCCCTATAGAGATTTATGCGTACATTGCAGTTATTCGTGGATTTTGTAATGAAATGAAATTAGATGAAGCTGAGAGTGTCGTTTTTGACATGGAAAGGCAAGGGGCTGGTTCCTTATGTGTATATTTATTCAACATAAAAAGGCAGGGGCACGGTTGGACAGATGAACAAAGGAGGAGGAGGTGAAAGACAGAGGGTATTTTTGTCTGAAAAACTTGAGAAAATTTTCCCAGCTTATCGGATTTTCAGAATACCATGTGTATGGTGGTATTATTGGTTGAGATTTTATAGTAGAATTTAAAATGCTGGGAATATAATTTTTTTAGAAAAAATTTACACTTTCTTCTGCCAAACGTGAAAAAATAAAAATTCCAAAGTCACTTTTTTAGGAAAATAAAATTTTTCCATGTACCAAACACCACCTAAAAGTAATAAAGATGGCAATATGTAGAAGTAAATTTAAAATCCTGTTAATCCAGCTGTCTTGCTGTACAATGTTGTTGTACAATCCTGTAAATTTAAATTTAACATCAAACAACCCAACCCCAAGAACTCGAATTTTTTTTTTTTTCCATATATATTGTATAATTATTTATTTTTCACTGAAAAAATGTTAATTATTTTTCACTCGGAAATTTTAATACTCGTGTTAATCCAGATGTCTTGCTTACAGGGAACGTGTTGACGGCTACGACGCACATAGTAACAGTGGTGGTGGGGGCAGGAGTGCTTGCTCTGGCATGGGCCATGGCTCAGCTGGGATGGATTGCTGGCATAACCATTATGATCACCTTTCCATGCATCTCCATTTACACTTATAATCTTATAGCTGATTGCTACAGATATCCAGACCCAATCAATGGCAAGAGGAACTACACTTACATGCAAGCCGTCCATGCTTACCTAGGTATCATAAACACATAATAAACTTATTTAATATAATCCCAAGTTATATATATTTCTTCACATATATAAGTATTTAAATTTCTATTTACATTAAGTGAAAACCTTTATCATTTAATTATAAGGATATGTTATTCTACTTATTATTTTTTCTGCCTACCTTTATCTATTGCTCTCGAATATCGTTAGATCATAATCTCGAGAGAGAAATAATAAATGTAAATCAAAAAATAAATGTAATTATATTATGTTACATCACTAAAACAATTTGAGTAAGTGAAAAGTTAACTTTTCTAATCATATATATATATATATATATATATATATATATAGAGAGAGAAAATTAGGTATAATAACATATCCCTTAATTATATTATATTACATACACTAAAACAAGTTGAGTAAGTGAAAAGTTAACTTTTTTAATCATATATTATAGTGTTAAAAAATTTTGCACTCATCATCAACCAAAATTAAGTCGTATACATAAATTCATGGCCTTGTACCTAAAAAAATTCATGGCCTATTTCAAATGTTTGTGTTAATTCCATATTTCCATTTAATAATTAGGTGGAAAAATGTACCTGTTTTGCGGATTGGTCCAATATGGGAAGCTCGTTGGGGTTACAGTGGGCTACACAATAACTACTTCTACAAGCTTGGTGTACGTTATTACATTCATAAACTAATTACGTGTGTGGCTGATATACAAATGAGATTAATTACTCTGAATTCCTCTTGTGTATTTTTTTTATTTCTATTTTTGTTTTTGTTTTGTGATGATGTGTGACAGGGCTATAAAGAAAGCGATTTGTTTCCACGAAAGAGGCCATGGAGCTTATTGCAAATTTTCAAATAATCCTTATATGATCGGTTTTGGGATAGTGCAAATTATATTGTCCCAGATCCCAAAATTCCACAAGTTAACATGGCTTTCAACCATTGCTGCTATTACTGCTTTCGGTTATGCATTAATTGGAAGTGGGCTTTCTCTCGGAGTCGTGCTCTCGGGTATAACTTTCACCTATATTTCTCCAAAAGCTTCCAACATTAATAATTCCAAAATGCTAATGTTAGCTTTTGAAAAAAAGGAATAAATTAAGGAAAAAAGTCAAAATATTATTTTTCTTTTAAAGCTAAAATTTCTAGCTTCTAAAAGCATTAAAGTAAGTTGCTTTTTTTCAAAAAATATAAGATTGTTTCAACCTCTACCAATCCAATGCAGCCTCCATTTTTATCACTACAATCAACGTCATTGCTATTTGCTATCATCATCAGCAGCAGCACAAATTTTGTTTTTATAATTTATTTTTACATGTTTTTTAGTAAATTTCTGCATAAATTTTTTTATTTATTTTTAACATCCAAACAATTTTTAGCTTTTAAAAAAGGTTTTATAATTCTCATGTTGAAGGAGAATGAATTGAATTATCATGTTATAAAGATAAAAAAACATGTGGGACCCATGTGCTAGAAAAAATTATATGTAAGATCCATATCAGCACGGAAATCGAAGGGTGGGTAGGAAAATTATAATTCTCATGTTGAATGAGAATTATAAAACCCTTTAAAAAAAGTAATGCATAATTTTATTTTATTTTCAGGGAAAGGAGGAGCAACCAGTTTATTCGGAAACAAAATAGGACCAGAACTATCTCGAGCAGATAAAATTTGGAGGGTCTTCAGTGCTTTGGGAAACATTGCACTTGCTTGCTCTTATGCTACTGTTGTCTATGATATAATGGTAAAAACACACAATTTACTAATTACACCATCATTATTTCAAGAATTAGCAAAATGGAATTATCATTTATATTCCAATTAATGAATTAATTTGATAATCTCAATGTTTTACTTAGGACACATTAAAGTCATATCCACCAGAAAACAAACAGATGAGAAAGGCCAATGTATTTGGGATCATAGCAATGACAATACTTTTCCTCCTATGTGGTAGCCTTGGCTATGCTGCTTTCGGGGATCATACACCTGGTAACATCCTCACTGGCTTTGGATTTTACGAGCCCTTCTGGTTGGTCGCTTTGGGAAATGTGTGCATTGTAATTCACATGGTGGGAGCATTTCAGGTTAGATTATCTTATTATGAAATTCAATGTCATCATTATATATAGGGTGAAGATCATTTTATATCAGTTTAAATTACATTCTTAATCTTGTCAGTTGATCTCACTTATATCTAAGGGCTCTAATTTTTTAGTAATTTGAGTTATTGGATACAATGGATCAATGGTCAAGATTGAGTGTAAGACTTCTAACTTTTATAGCGGTGTAAGAATATCGTACCCATGTATATAATGTCTACTTAATGTGACATATATTTATCAATATTATGTGACAGGTGATTGCTCAACCAATATTTCGTATAGTTGAGATGGGTGCTAACATGGTGTGGCTACATTCAGCTTTCATAAATAAGGAATACCCAACAAAAATGGGCTCCTTAACGTTCAGTATCAACCTGTTTAGGCTAATTTGGAGGACAATATTTGTGATAGTGGTCACGATTATTGCAATGGCGATGCCATTTTTCAATGAGTTTCTTGCCCTGCTTGGTGCATTTGGGTTTTGGCCACTCATTGTCTTCTTCCCAATACAAATGCACATTGCACAGAAACATATTAAAGGACTATCATTGAAGTGGTGTGTGCTCCAACTATTGAGCTTCGTGTGCTTCCTTGTTTCAGCATCTGCAGCAGTTGGTTCCATTCGTGGAATTAGCAAGAATATCAACAAATACAAACTCTTCATGTATAAACAATAGCCCATTTCAAAACAAAACCAAACTCAGTGTTGCGCAGTTAACTCATAATAAATTTCTGTTGATGCCTTTCTGCGTACAAGCATTTTTTTCAATTTTTCTTTTCCATATATTTCACATTTCCTCATCCACCTGAATTTTTTGTGGGCGAGCAAACGCAGTTTTTATAAAAATTTGCGTGTGTCACGCGCATATTGATAATAATTAAAATTCCTCGGACACGTTTTTTATTTTTTTAATCTTAATTTTATTTTGTTAACTAAATATAAAAGAAATAATTTATAAATTGATTTTTGTCTGTTATGAAATTTGACATTAAAAATTAACAAAGTATGAAAAATTATTTATACTTATATTTATGTTATGAAATTTAAATATTTGATTGATTATATGACTTATTATGGACTCTTATATGTATTAAACAAAAATTATATTATATATATTAAAAAATTTATTTAATATCAAAACGTGTCCCAACGTGTCAAAATATGACATTTTTTAGAATTAACGTGTCGTGTCGTGTTGTGTCCCATGTCCGTGCATCATAGGTGTCCGACACTTCTCGCCACTTTCGGACACTCCCCGACACTCCAACACGCGTTATAGAAATTCAAAAAAAGGTTTAAACGTTGCGTTCTTTTGAATTTTTAATTCCAACTATTATATTGGTTGGATTACGATTACTATTTTTTGATTTTAATATAAATATTTGTGATATCTTATGTTTCTTTGTAAAATTTATGAATATTATAAGTTTAGATTCATTTTTTTGTTAAATTATTGAATATTAAATATAATATACACTACATAAATTATAAATATTATTTAATATCAAAATGTGTCCTAGCGTGTCTAAATTTAACATTTTTTAGAATTAACGTTTCGGAGTGTCGTGTCGTATCATGTCACGTATCCTGTGTCGGTATCGGTGTTATTCCTATCACACTTGAAAATTAATAATCTGTGTCACATATTGATAATAATTAAAATTCCTATCAAGCTTGTGAAATATTTATAATAATTTGTACAATGCGAGAAAATTAACATTAACTTGGTACGAATTAATACTAACTAATTATAATTCCTATTAATATCTTCCCCCTTGCATACCAAGTTAATAACCTTGAGGGCAAGACGTAAACCGAGAGAATCAAAACAATATCATGAACAACTTTTTGTAGAGATCAGTCCAAATATCACTAAACTCTTTAAGGTTCGGCTCGGCCCAATAGTTAAACTTTACCCGAAGCTTATTGGGTAGAGTCTAAATATTAAAAATTAGATATTATACATTTTCAGTTTGAATTCAAATTTTAATAATTAGATGTATTTTTTATTTTGTTAAATGTAGAGCTTCAAGCCCAGCAAAACAAGAAAAAAACCTCAGACAATCCTAATTATGCAAGACTTACTCACAGATGAGAGGTCCCCTAAAAACAATAGGAGGAATAGAACAAAAAACTTGACATCTTCAGGAGGTAGAGACCCTATGTATATTTTGGTTAGGTTCATATAATACTTTGTTGTAAGATAGTTGTGCACATGTGTAATATTTTTTTTTTCAAATTAATAATAAATTATAAAACTTCTTCACTTAAATTAAGAGTAAAATTTTATTGGTTAGCTAACCATGCCCTTCATGCTATGAAGAATTTTGTGAGGCTGGCTAAAATCCGCTGTGATATGGGTCCTCTTGTGGATTCAAAAATTCCTAGTCTGTAGTTTTCTTTTGTGCCTTTGCCCCGTGTACTAAAAAAAAAAAATTTATATTTGATCCTTGAAAACACATTCTTTTGTCAATTTAATCCAGTAAATTTGAAATTCCTAATTTTTTTTATCTTACATGTATTTAATTTTAACAATGTTAACTTTAAAAGTAAATTGATAGTGTCCAAAGATGATATAACAATTAATTAAGCCAAAATGACCTCGTTTAGACAAAGTTCATCCTAAAAAATATATATATATATATATATATATATATATATATATATATATATATATATATATATTCTGAAATTAGATATTTTTCATGTAACATTATATATGTATAACTCTTAAATATTATATGCACATTTGTTGGTTGGGGCATAGCCCCATCAACTAGCAAAAAAAGAGAGCATAATACTGACATACTGACATCATTTTAGTCTAATTGATTGAGTTGCATATGTTATGGCATCTTTTAACGTTGCAGATAACTTTTTAAATATAATAAATATAAACTTAAATAAATGGAGGGGAAATTGAAAAAATTATATTGTAGGGACTAAATTGATAAAATTTATATTCTACGGATTAAATCGTTAAATGATATATTTTCATAACAACCAAAATAAGAGTTTAATCTTAAATTAAGAAATATCTATTGTAGCACTTCTATTAATTTTATCATTTTAGTTTTAAAATTTATAACTTAAATATATAAAATATTTAAATTTGGGTATTTTATTTAAGTATCAAATTAACCCAGACATTAATTAAATCATGACAAAGTTGATTTCATATTTAAGAAAGATCCTTTCTTTTATTTACCAAAAAAAAAAAAAAGATCCTTTCTTTTACCAAAAAAGAAGAAGAAGAAAGATCCTTTGGTTTTTCAGAAAAAGATGGGTATGGATTAAACCTGGCCCATTAACACCCATGCGAGTAATCAAGGCAGTGCCCAAAGATCTTGTTGGACCTATTGAAGCCACGGAGAATGTGGGCTTTCTCTACAAACCCAACCAGAATGGATTTTTATGTTTTCTTCTCCCAATGTGACTATCCTTCATTAAGTTTGTCTGTTATATAGAGATAGCAGCACTGATATGATGGCATTTTCCGTTTTCTTGTGCTGGCATCTTCTCTATATAGCTTCTTCGAAAATCTTAATAAATTTTCCACGTTTATCAATCTTCTACGTGTGGCTTTTTATAGGATTCTCGAGAAATTAAATTTTTTTAAATTTTTAATTTTTGGATATTATCATAAAATTAATATTTTTATCATATTTTTGAAAATTGAGATTATTGAATAAATAAATAAAAAATTTCTACCAAATGCCCCCGGGTAAATGGGTTGATTTACAGTTTGGCTTGTTTTGGACTTGATTTAACTTAACCCATTTTAAAAATATTATAGACTCGAACTTATTAAAATCTTTTTTAAAAATCAAATCACAAACTTATTTTATAATATCTGGTTTATCAGATTTCAAACTGGACTCGTAATTTTTAATAAGTTATATTTTATTTTTTTTAATGAAATAATATTTTATTATTTTTTAATAAGTTGATATCTTGTATTTTTAATAAAATAATATCTTATAATTTTTTAAATTATATTTCATGAAGTGTTACATGCTATTTTTGAAAGCTTGATAGGATTGAGAAGACATGCCAAATGTTATATTTTTTAAAAGCAAATCCGGCCAAACTATAAATTTGACGTGTATTTAGCTAATAAATCAAGTTAAATTTGAAATAATTTACATAAACCTAATTTATTTAGGTTAAAATCTAGCTTGACCTTACTCATTTATCTATCCACTTCCAATCATGCAATTTTGTTCATTTTTTATTTTGATTTGGAACATTCTTACTCCATTCAAACAATGCTTCAATGTCTCCATCATTGAAAATGAAGCATCAATCAAAAGCAACATTGATAAGCACACAAAGGAGTAAAGAATCTTTAGATTAGTTTAAAACTTTTTGTGATATAAGAAAAATTCAAAATTTCTTAGAATAATTTTTCAAAAAATAAATAAAATTATTATCCCTTGTTTTTCTTTCTTAAGGAAAAGTTTTATAATTATAAATTTGTCTAATAAACTTTAAAATAATTAAATATTGTTTCATTTTTCAATTTGTCCAAAAAATTGAAAACATATTGTTTCATTTTTTCATAAAATGAAATAAAATTATAAAAATATACAAAATAATATTACAAAGCTCCCCTTTTTCAATTTATTCGAACATATAAGTCTTATTTCTTAAAATAATCTTCCTATTATGAAGTATAGATACTATAAGTCTTATTTTATTCAAGCAACCACTGTTCAGTAAGAAAGTAATTACTTTATTGATAGTAGCTGCATGCAACTATCACTAAATAATTATAACTCTTATCATAGATTAACACTTAGCTTTAATAAATGAAGAGCTTAAATTTTGGTAATATAGTTCGGATTCATGGATAAATACTAAGTTTTTTTTTTTTTTTTTTTTAAAGGGATGAGAATATATATACACAAAAACCAGTCCTAGCAAGGTTTACTTGACTCGTTGCACTCGATCAACTTAAAAAGGTATACAATTTATCCCCACAATGATTAATTTGAATATTTGAGGTCAGTTTGACCAATGATACTGACATTCTATTCCACACATTTTTTTTTAGTAAAGATTCTATTTCACACATTAGCATTACACTACCACTTTATTCGTAAGGCCGAGACTTTGTCTCCTAAAAAGAAATTTCAACCATCTCACAGTCACACAGTGTATAAAAATCAAGCAATAAAGCCTATAAAGTAAAAATTAATATACAATATCTCACGATAGATGTTAAAGTGTGATTACAGATAAATCACCTTATTCTTACTACAATACCATCACCACCATTGTGCTAGAAAGAGCTAGGAATTCAATTACCAAATAGATGAAGTAGGGAGCATCCAAATCTTTCTGCTTATTCGGACTACAATCATGTCCACCCTTCCTTTTCTGCTTATTCGTAGGGTCCACCACCTTTTCGAAATCCTCCAAGTTTATATATTATTCAGATATGGCCCGCAATTTGTTCATAGTCTCATAAAAATTCTTCGCATCTCTGTCTTACATTTTAGAGTGTGTGAGAAAATCTTGGTTAGTTTTTGCTGGTAATAAAATACATCAAAACTTACTTGAACAAATCATTCCAAACATAATAATTATTAAATAATCATTTTCTTTTTAAAAAAATTTAACTTAAATGTGTTAAATTAAAATAAATTTAATAGTCACGATCTTAGACAATCTTGACCATTGAATTATGTCAAGGTGTACTGTTATATTTTAAAGATATATAAAATTGTTACGTTTACAATATTCAATACTTTTACCTTTTTATTCCAAATTTATTAAGTAATTAGAATGATATAGAGAGCCACCCATACGATTCCACATTGTTTATATATGTTGCAGATATGGACGCATCTTGTTGATAGTCTCATAAAAATTCTTCAAATGTCTGTCTCGACATTATAGAGTGTGTGATATTAAATAATATTTTTAATTTATGTAATGTATATTATATTTAATATTCAATAATTTAATAAAAAAATGAATTTAAACATAATGATTATTAAACAAATTTTGCTTTTAACAAAATTTATATTAAATTTGTTAAAATAATAAAATAAATTTAATAGTCACGATGTTAGTCAATCTTGACCATACTGGGTATATCGAATTATGTCAAGGTGTACTGTTATATTTTAAAGATATATAAAAAATTACTTATATTAATAAAAATTCACATAAGAAAACTATCAATACTTCATTAATTTTTTTATGATAGCAAAATTTATTAAGTAATTAGACCATATCATAATATTGGATTAAAACTGCAATATAAGTTTTTTTTTAAGCAAACACAATTGTTAAATGTACCATGTTGACATGATACGGATAAATTAAATCATGATAACAAATAGTTGCATGAAATATTAAGAAAAAATGTCCACCGTTGAGATGAGATCATTCGACACAATGTATCACCACAACTTTTGATATTAAATAATATTTTTAACTGCACTAATGTAATGTTATTATATTTAATATTCAATAATTTAATAAAAAAATGAATTTAAACTTATAATATTCATAAATTTTGCAAAAAAACATAAGATATCCCAAATATTTATATTAAACTCAATAAAATAATAATCGTAATCCAACGAATCTAATAGTTGGACTTGGAACTAAAAACTCAATGCAATGTAACATTTAAACCTTTTTTCGAATTTCTATAACGTGTGTTGGAGAGTATTGGAATGTCCGAGAGTGACGGGAAGTGTCGGACACGACACGTCAGAATTTTTGAAGTGTCGGTGCTTCCTACGTTGAAACCAAATTAAATCGAATTGGATTAAAAAATTGTAGGAGGCAGATGTAGGTTATAACATCTCTTATGGTAAAACGTATGCATTTAATGTTTTCATTTTTTTTTCTATTATTTAAATATTAATAATAACTTCTAGTTCTAGGACATGATAAATGCATGAGCCTCATTTATTCGTCAGTTAATAGCCACAACAATGCATATTTGAAAAAAGCTAATATGTGTTTAAAATGATTGATATAAATTATTATAATTACTTATTAATTAGTTTAAATTCTATATATAATTTTTATGAAATTCTATAAAACTTAGATTGAAAAAAAAAAAAAGAGTACATTAAATTTTTTTACCTCTTC
The DNA here is from genome assembly GCA_032173675.1 of Gastrolobium villosum. Lineage (NCBI taxonomy): Eukaryota > Viridiplantae > Streptophyta > Magnoliopsida > Fabales > Fabaceae > Gastrolobium > Gastrolobium villosum. The sequence goes on from JAVKPL010014111.1 coordinate 42,707, forward strand.
CTCAAAACCGATGACTATATTTTATTATACAGAGTTAAATTGATCTTAAAAGACACACACACACACGTATATTTAACTAATGTTAAACATCCAAGTGATATTTTGGTTCTAGATTATTTAGAAATTAAATATGAGAAACTTATCAAATTAGAGAGCTTCGATAGCAACTTAGTATGAGAGAACTGTGAAATGTGAATGGATTAATTTCATGAACGGTACATCATCAAAGAAATGGGTGTCCTTAAGTAAGGCATGATTATATGGATGATTCGAACATTATTATTTTTATTTTCCATAAGATGATACATGTGTTTTATCTATAAAATAAAAAAAGGGAAGAAACGGGTGTCCAACAATTGTGGCAATTAATATACTTATTATAAATGAGTGCGTTTGCTCTATATATAGCGCAAATCTCAAGCTAACTCTCACTCTCTCTCACTCACTCACATTCAGAGCATCACCGTTTAACAATCTAGTGACATTTGAGTTCTTGTAATTAAGGTATGCACACCCACACTACCTCTACCTGCTTATAGTGCTTATTACAAATAATTATTAATCACTCTCTTATTCTGGCTAGCTATACCACCTAAACCATCGAATTAATAAAGGTTTCAACTTTACTTCAGGATCAATATTCGTTTGATCGGAAGGAGAAGATATGGAAGTGGAATCCGGTGTTAGTGAAGTTTCGAGTGCTCTTTTTGACGATGATGGAAAACCCAAAAGAACAGGTCCAATTTCTCTTTATTTACTCTCTCTAAATTTCCTGCATGCAATTCTATCGTCTCGTTTTCACAATCTCTTAGTCGTTTATTTGGATTGACCTTGACCACCGCTTGAATTATGCACATGCTTTTTCACCTCTCTGTTTTTTTTTTTTTTACTTTTTGTGTGTAAAATATAATTAAAATGCCTATTTGAGTCAAAAGCTGAAAATTAAGACTAGTTAATAAAACAAGTGTTTTTAATGTTTTTTGTTTGTTTTCAAAGTTAAAACACCACATAAACAATTAAAATATATTCTCTAAATTTAATTTTAAAAATTAAAAAGTAAATATAATATTTAAAATTATTTTTACAAAACAAATATTATATAAAAAATTAATTTTTTTCTGAAAATAAAAGACTTTTTTGAAATTAAATTGAATCCAAACCGAACTTAACCATGGTTTTAGACCTTTGGGTTATATTTTGAGAGAGTTTAACTGGGTAGGACACACTCACACAAGAGACCTATGACTCTCAGAATGTACTTCAACAAATATAGAGGCTAGGTGCTTTTGCTCCGGTGAATTTATTATGCTACCGGATTTCAAGAAATTATGTGGATTGAGGGGAGAGAAAAAGAGAAAAAGTTGAGGAGAAAAAAAGTTGAGGAGGGAAAAAAGAGAAAAAATAAAAAATAAAATTTAATACAAGTGTCAAGTTTTGAGTGGAAGGACCACGGTGGTCCTGGAACATAATAAAATTTTTCCTTTTACTCAGGTTCATTCTTCCCCATCAACAAAAGACAAATAGCATAGGAGAGTTAAGTTTGCCCGTGCACAAAAATTAAGGGTGTGCTTGTTTCACTCATTTAATGTATTTAATGGGTAGTTGATACAGTAACTTTATTACATAGCTGGTTATTAATTAAACATTTAAAATATGATTAATATTAAATAAAATAAATAAATGTTTCATAATTTAAAAGTACTAATACATAATAAAAAAATTTGATCATTAATTTTTTTTGCATTTTTAAGTATGCTAGATTAATTTCCTTTTTTAAGTATACTAGTTAAGTTTGAGGGAGTCTCGGTGTGTCACCTGATATTACTTAGAGTAGAAATGGTCAGGGCCTATTTAATTGATATAGGTATTTTTTTTTAATGCTTAACTTGAGTTTGTTAAATGTCTGACCTGACCTTAAAACTTATTTAAGGCCTGCTTTATAACAAGGCTTTTTTTTTTTTGATAAACTATAACAAGGCTTTTAAATATGCTTACATCCATACTTTTAAAAAGGTGAGCATCAATAATTTGCAAAGCTTTTAAATATGCCAAATTGCCAACTGCCAACATGCCATTTTTTAAAAAACTCACACGCTAATTCTTTACCTGGGTCAACAGATTTAAAATTTTGATAGACTAACAAATATTTAATTTCAATACATTATATTAAACTTTTAATACAATAATAATATAATATTTATACTTTAAAAAAGCCAGTCAAGTGTTTTTTTTTTTTTTTGAATAACTTAAGACCTGAAATTTTTTAGTTACATCGGCTTTCAAAGAAGTATTAGCGTAAGGCGGGCTAAACTATAGGTCTTAACAAGCCACTTAACTTATTTTCACCCCTCACTTACTTTCACCCCAATTTGGACCATCATTTAATTTTTTGTACTATATTATCTTGAGATATTCAATGTCATCATTTAATTAGTTTTCCTTTGAAAAATGGAGAGCATTGATTGCTACAATAAATGTAGTTAAATATATACGAAATCGAAATTCTTTATAAATTGGGAGTTGTTATGAACATATTAGTATTCAGAATGTATTCTCAAGTGTTTATTCATTATTAATTTTAAGTTAAAATATAATTTATCTCCTTGAACTTTAAATTATAACTTTATATTTTTAATTGTACTTTGTGATGTTAACATATTAACATATCTGTTAAAATTTTAATTAATGATGTTGACCCCCCAAATCCCTGATTGTATTCTGCTTCCCAAATTTGCATTCCACACTCTTCTGTAGAATTTCTTCTCCATCACACTTTTCTTCTTTTCTATCTTAAATTTGCTTCCCAAATTTGATTTTTTTTTTTATAAAAAAAATTCATATGCTTACACTATTTACATTCAAATATTGAATTATGTCTATAAACCTAAATCAAAAGTTGACAAAAAAATACAAAATAATTAAATAAATTCATATAACTATTAACTTTTGAATGAATCTATTTATCATACTTTGTAAAATTATAAGTATATTTTTATTTAATTTTAAAAAATTAGAGTATTTTATTTTAAAAAAAAATAAAAAAAAATTGATTCAAACTTGAAGTACTAAATATTCTTCAGCAAAATTAAAAATTTAAAATGATATGTAAAACTTAAAATAGTTAGTATTATAATGGACGTAGTAAAATGACTTGTATTATATGAATTCAACTTAAAGTAGTTTGCCGAACTAAGGCATTAAACTAAGATACTAGTTAATGAACATTTCATAAGTGTACTTAAAGAAATAAATATTATGATTTATTTGAAGACAAATATTACTGTTAAGGAAGGCTTAAAAAAATGGATTCATTTGTAAGAAGACGATGACATGAGGGGTTTAATTTGAATGACACGTAGGTACCGTGTGGACAGCGAGCGCACATATCATAACGGCAGTGATAGGGGCTGGGGTTCTGTCTTTAGCATGGGCCATGGCCCAGTTAGGATGGATCCTTGGCACTTCATGTATCTTAATATTCGCCTGTGTTACGCTCTACACTTCCAATCTTGTAGCCGATTGTTATAGATCACCAGACCCTGTCACTGGCAAGAGGAACTACTCTTACATGGAGGCTGTCAAAACTCACTTAGGTGCTTAATCATTAAACATTACTTCTTATTACTTTGTCCAATTAATAGTGCAATTCTAATTCTTCTGTTGACTTGTCTATCTTTTAGGTGAAAAAATGTGTGTGTTTTGTGGATTGGTCCAGTATGTTACCCTTGCTGGGTGTGCAATTAGCTACACAATAACTACATCTATAAGTGTGGTGTAAGTTATCTTTACATTCTTCATATTACTGATTACATTACCAGCATTTACAACACTAGCAAAAGACTAATTTGGCATAGCGAAATAGTTTTGATAGTTAAGTAAAGTGGAAGATAAATTTTAAAATTTTTGTTATGGAAACAATTTTATTTTGTTTTTTATATAATGGTGGCATAAAGTTTGAACCTATAACCTTATGCAAATTAATCAAATTCTTCACCACTAGACCAATCCTAATGGTTTTATGGGAACAATTTCTTAATTTGCTAAAAATATCATTAACATGCCTGAGCTATTATTGATGCAACTTTATGAGCTATAATTAGAATTTATTTATTTATTTATTTATTGTGAGGCTACAATAATTTCAACGCGATTTATTGATATTAATTGCATATTTCAGGACAATACTAAAAACCAATTGCTTCCACAAAAATGGGATTGGAGCTCCGTGCCGTTTTTCTAATAATCCATACATGATTAGTGTTGGAATTGTTGAAATCATTTTGTCCCAAATCCCCAGTTTTCACAAGCTGTCTTGGCTCTCAATCTTAGCAGCTATCATGTCTTTTGGGTACGCATTCATTGGTGTTGGACTTTCTCTTGCAACCGTTATCCAAGGTTACTCTACTCGACTTTCTTTCCCTTCCTTTCTCATTCGTGCTTGAGTTATATAAATCTTAGTTGGCATTTGTATTAATACTGCCAATTGCTAGTGTCATAACTGAGGACAAACATAAATTTGACTTTTAATTATATTCTGCCTATTTTTTATATGGGTTTGTTTTTTCAATAGATATATTCGAAACGACGTTGTTTTGGGATGAAAATCATGATGTTTTTATAATTTTAATTTATTTTAGGGTTATAATGGTCTTTATCATTCCAATTTTTTAATTTTTCAATTAAAAAAAAAATTACATGTACTTTTTTCCCTTTTTATATTTAAGACAACGTCAAGTACTTAAAAAAAAAACATGTATTATTAATTGAGAAATATTATATTTACAAACTTTTTGTTTACAAACTCTTACAAACTACATTAAGTATGATCGGTCATATTTAGTCTAATTTGTTAAAAAAAAAGTTTATAAACGGATCTTTCTCATTATCAATATTATAATAGAAGTTTTTTACTCAATATGGTTATCATTATTTTGTCTGTGCATAAAATATACTATGATAATATATTGTCAATATAAAAATAGCAAAAATTAATGTTTATGTGAAAAATATATATATTAGGCATTAGTAATTTGGGTCTGTAGGTGGATAATTGAGCAATTGTGAAATATATGCAATATTGTTTTGTTAGAGATTCCAATCGGTTCATCAATTCACAACTAATCCAATTTGGGGCGGGTCTCGAAATTAAAGCTTTAAACCCCTCTCAAATACGGTATTGGGAGGATCAAACACATATTCTTATCCCCACCTATTCAGTTTCCTAGCGCCAACTAAGCTATTATAATTATTTGATAATATATGCAATATCTTGATTGCGATTAAAAGCACTTAAAGCATGATAGATTTCTTTTAAAAGATATTAGAGCTGAAATCACTAGATTATAATGTAAAAAACAAATGCAAGTCTAGAAGCTATTACTGGTGAAAGATGGGCTGGGCCTATGTACGTAGTTTGTTTCTTCTCTAGCCGTCAACCATTGTCATTATCTGATTTGGTTTCGACATCAGCTCACCGTTTGGTTTAAGGGTTTTATATTTATCATGTTATATAATATAATTTTATTTTCCTACACATACATTAAAAAAGTGGGATCCACATGTTTTTCTTTCTGTTTTATCATTTCACTTTTTCTCTCCCTTTTGATATGAGAGTAGAAAATAACATTTAAATTAGGTAACATAACATTAATAAAACCTTGGTTTAAAAGGATAAAACTTGATACACATTCTTTAGTGCCACGTCATCTCACATGTTTGTAAAGTGATATCGTCAGAATGTGTGTGAAAAAAAGAAAAAAGAAGAAGATGTAATTAATTATAAGATGGAACAGGGAATGGAAGGAGTACCTCTTTTTTAGGGGGCAGCAAGGTGCATAGTTCAGCAGACAGATTGTGGAATATGCTCGTTGCACTTGGAAATATTGCACTTGCCACTGCCTATACTCTAATTGCCATAGATATACAGGTACGAAGATGATATGAATTGTATCCCAAAAAAAAAAAATATGCTACGAATAAGATAAGCCTTTTTTTTCACTATGCTGTGTTTTTTCGTCTCCTATCACAAACTTCATTTTTTCTGATTTATTAATAATCAAACATAATACCATCTACTCAATCACTCTATGGTGGATCTTAGTATAAATTTGCATTATATAATTTCCTTTTTTATATGATTGCCAAATGAAAGCCAAGTTATTTGCATGAATGCTAATTATTTTATAATTTAATGGCACCTAACTTTTTTCTTTTAATGGCTCAGCTTTTGGTTAGTTTACTCTCATTCTACCATTTTATCCGTCATTTCACAAGTCAAGATGTTTTAGGACGTAGTTTATGAGTTTTCGTTTTGTACTTTAATATGACATAACAAAAAATTTTATACACACAATATTTTGTGGGGCCCACACTTTTTAAAACAAAATAAATAAATAAAAATTAAGGCACGCAAAACGAATCTCTATAACATTACACGATCATTTTTCCTACAACATAACTCTTATAAAACCCATAGTTTATATATGGTATCTATTAATCTCATGTTGCATGAGATAATTATCTCATTCAACAGAGATAAAATTGTGGGGCCCGCTATTTTTTTTCAAAAAATAAATAAATAAATAAATAAAGGGTTTATCATCTCTCTATAATTTAACATTGATCAGAAAAAATTTCCTACACTCAAAATATTTTGTGGGGCCCGCAATAAAAAAAAACTCTGACAGCACGCAAACGAATCTCTATAACATAACACAAACATTTTTCCTATAACATAACTCTTATAATAGTGGACCCACTTATAAAGCCAAAAATAAAAGTGATATACTGCACTATATAACATTTTCGTAGTAAAATGAAGATGATGTTTTGGTCGATTTTCAGTTCCTATAATTCAATGAATGTGCTAAAATATTGAAAATTGCTCTTATTGATAAACAAAGTCTACAATCGGACATTTTGGCGTTACATATAAAATGTTTATATTGGTCTGTTACTGGTATGAAAAACAGGATAGTTTAAAGTCATCACCCCCAGAAAATAAAGTGATGAAGAAGGCAAACAGTATAGGTATATTCACAATGACAATTATCTTCCTCTTGTGCGCATCTTCTGGATACGCTGCATTTGGTTCCGACACTCCTGGCAGCATCCTCATGAGCTCTGGGTTTCATAAACCTTTCTGGCTAGTGGACTTGGCCAATGTCTTCATCATAGTGCACCTAGTTGGAGCATATCAGGTATAGTGGTGCTAAAGCATATTGTTGACATATATAGTCCCACATTGGTTGTATGGGCAACTAATGTGGAGTTTATAAGACCTTGGCACTCCCACCCCCCACCATTCTTTGACACATATAATGCAAATTCAGCATGCATTTTTTTTTTTTTTAATCTTCATTTTTAAAGTGAAATGGCCACTGATTTTTGAATAAATTAATGTGGACAGGTACTTATCCAACCTTTTTATCGTGGAGTTGAAATGTTGGCCTTCAAGAAGTTTCCAAGTTCAAATTTTGTAACAAGAGAGAATCCTGTGAGCATTGGGAAATTGAAATTCAGCATCAATTTGTTTAGGCTAGTTTGGAGGTCCATATTTGTGGTGGTGGTGACTGTAATGGCCATGGCAATGCCCTTTTTTAATGACATGATTGCCCTTCTTGGGGCCATTGCGTTTTGGCCTACAGTGGTATATTTTCCAGTGGAGATGTTCATTGTCAAACACAAGATAAGAAAAGGAACAATTCGATGGTTTGGACATCAAATGCTGAGCTTTGTGTGCTTGCTTGTGTCATTGGCTGCAGCATGTGGAGCCATTCGTGGGTTGGGTCAATCTCTTGGTAAATACAAGCCCTTTATGTATAAGGAATAGTATACTATCCTTTACTGTCCTAAATGTATTATGGATTTGGATTCTCTCTTTCTTTCTTTTTTTTGAAACTGTGGATTTGGATCCTCTAAATACAATAACAGTATAACTTAATAAGCCGAGTATGCTTACTGTTTATGTCTGACAGAACTTTCAGACTACATGCTTAGGAGGGGGGAAAATGAAAACAGTTTGGTACTTACCATGTAATCCCTCATATGTAAACTTAAAAGGTGTTTGGTAAAACATAATTTTTTTTTGTCTGAGAATTATGATTTTTAGGAATATGGTGTAAAAGTTATTTTTTTCGAAAATATTACCAAAAAATTATTTAGTAGGCCAAAATATTACCTAAATTTTGTCCAAAAAAATATAAAAATTTTCTAGCACCTGAAATTCCAAATATACCAATAACATTTTGGAAAAAAATTGTATACAAAACAATTTTGTATGATCGGAGAAGAAACTTCTCTTGCAAGCAATTAACACTATGTATTACTTGTAGTACATAGTTATAATATTAAAGTTAATTTCTCTCTCTTTGCAACATCAGCTGACAGAATTTGAGGAGAGAGAGAAAAATAACTTTTAAAATTACAATTATATATTACCTGTAATACACAGTGTTAATTCGTTGTGGGAGAAGAAAACTTCTCCCACAACATGAGAGCCATCCCTCCCCTGACATATATATATAAATATTTCTCACTTTATAAGAGATGAATTTATCTCATACACATATATAAAATTGTGTGAAACCTATGTTTTCTTTCTCTCTTCTCCTCACATGGCCACAGTGGCAGAGCCACCTTATCTCTAAGCCCCACATGAGCCCTCATAGTTTTATGTGTGTGTATATATATACATGAAAAAATTATTTCTACAGTCACTTTAGATAAGATTATCTACAGCTACTCTCTATAACTATGTACTACCGGTAATATATAATTATAACATTAAAGTTTTTTTTTTCTCTCTCCACGTCAGCAGACAGTTCTAAAAATAAATGAGGAGAGAAAAAAAAAATAACTTTAATATTATAACTATGTACTACCGGTAATACGTAATTATAAAGGGTAATTATAGATAACCTTATCTAAATAGGATTTGATGTTTCTCCTATTGTAGGAGATAAATTTATAAATTTATTCTGCTTTTGATATTGACAAAATTTCTCTACCACACTCACATAAATGTGAGTAGGTTCCAGTAATCTTTTTCTCTCTTTTCTTTATAATGGAACACACCCATATTTATATAAGTCTGACAGACAATTTTTTTCTACAATAAAAACAAAAATATTTACCCGATATATATTGTCAATGTAGATTTTTTATACCATTATTAGCACAATTTTAAAATAATTAGACGTTTTAATCCGTAGATGGGAATTGGTATAGCCAATTCGTCACAACTACTTTTTTTTTTTTTTTTGTAGACTCTCGCCACAATGATATTACAAATAAGTTTCTAGTTAAAAATGCATCAAACAATTATAAATCTGAAAGTGCATTAAAATTAAATTAAAAAAAAAAAAACTCACATTTTATTTTTTTTCTTACATTTACTTGCTAAAATGAAATAATAAATCTTTCATCTCTAATTTGAATTCATTGATATTTTACCTTCTCACTGATGTTTTTAAACTTTTTAAAGAGTAAATTGTAAAATCTCGAAATTTTATAAACTACAATTATTTAAATAAAAGTTCTTAAAAACAATTATATTTTACTATTTTATAAGGGGGGAAATATTTGTCCTCTAAAAAATGGTCATTTTAGTTAAAATAAGTGTTTTTTTAAATTAAAATTAAAAAAAGAAACCTTTCACTTTTTCCTCCATAATTTTTATTATATATCTATTTCATTCACTAGCGAAAATGAACAAATTTAGATTTGCTGTTTACCTTGTCTTCAGACATGTTCTAGAGATGTTGCCTTTTTTGACTTATCGGTTGCAAAAGAGAAGAAAAAATTTGAATCATGGTACACCTAACCACACTTTTCAAATTTGTCTTTTGTCTATGATTTTCGTCCACAATCCCCGATGAAAAAGAATATGAAACATTGCAAAGTATTTCACATAGTATGGTTTAGTGACAAATTAAGTGAATGAATGGTCTGCTCTGGTCTAAGTCTAATTTTCACTCTTTCTTCCTTTCACATATTCAACATTGCATACTAAGTAACACAAAAACGATAGCCGAAATTCTAATAGCGTGCATATTATGATGTTGTCGCCGGAACAGTGACTATTTTGCCACACACTTCAGTAAATTATTTAATTGACTGTCACGTCAACAGTAAAAATTTCTGGAATGCCACGCGGCATAATTCGTTACACTGTGCAGCGAATTATGCTTGTATTGCTGCCAGCTTGACACATGTCATTTTTGCTGACTGTGCACCCTGACGTGGTATATTTCGCTACACTGTGTAAGAATTACTTGCAAACATGGCAGTCAAGTAAATAATTTATTGAAGTGTGCCAAAATGGTCACTCTCCCTAGTGTTGCCTCATGTCTAAGTCCACCTTAGTTTTGCTTACTTTCATGAGAGTGTACATATGCTCGACACTAGAGTGAAAAATATAATAATGTGTTTTTTTTTTAGAATTATAAAAATATAATAAATTGAATTGCTAGAGTAGGACACAACAAATGGATTAAAGCTTTACTGGGGCTGCAAATGGAAATGTATGTTGCTCTCTATATTCTATTGAGACTTGTGTTCCCCAATTTTTTTTATTCCCCAATTAAGTTATGGGGTCATATTCCTTCTAGATTGAAGCACGGTATTCTTGTCTGTTACAACTTGCGACCAAACAATCAAACAATTTAGCTTCTTCGAACATTATTTTAAGACAAATAGTAAATTGGGGTTGGTGTGGCAACATCAAACCGAATTGTCAAAGAGTCACTGGGTTGTGGGGTTGGTACGGCAAGATCAAACCAAATTGTTAGTCTCACTAATATTCATGTACTATAAGAAACTTAAAAAATTACTTTCAACTTAAAATTCTTTTGGCTACAGTAAATATCACAATTTGTCTTGTTCCAATGTAAATTCAGGGAACATGAGTTCAAATCTTAAAGGCGTAATAGACAAGTATTACACCGTTAAAATCACCATTGAATTAAGTTATTCAGTTTTATAAGAGTTATGTCATAGAAAAAGTGATTGTATTATATTTAGAGCTGACAATATGGGCCAGCCCATTTCGAGGCGCCCCGGCCCGTTTTGACAAAATGAGTTGAATTGAACAACCCGACCCGTTTTATGGGTGAGTTTACGGACTACGTGTCAGCCCGCCTAAAATACAAAAATATAAAAATAAAATACAAAAAATCAAATTCCGCATAAAAACAAGTAAAAAAATCTGCATAAAAGCATACAAAGATCTGCATAAAATCCTAATGTGCTTATGAAACCAAGAATATCAATGTTTAATAATCTACATATAAATATGCAACTTTCAATCCAAAAATAATAATAAAAAATAAATCATATCAAGGTAAAAAAGAGTAACAAAGTGTTGTATGAGCAGTTCACAACAATTCGAAAAAGCCACTTGCTTGCAGAGAAATCTAAGGCATGGAGCTACGTAACAATTTGGTAGGCTAAAAAAAGAAAAAAAGGGCTTGCGGGCTGGTGGGTTGAAAAACTCAACCCAGCCCGCCCTGTTTGGCGGGCAGGGCGGGCCAGCGGGGCGAGCTCAGTCCATTTTGCCAGCCCTAGTTATGTTATAGAGATTCGTTTTGCGTGCCGGAATTTTATTTTATTTTTGCTACGGGCCCCATAAAATGTTATAAGTACAGGAAATTTTTTGTGATCATATTAAATGATAGATGGTAAAAATAAACCCTAAGTTATTATGATGAACTTTTGTTCTTCAAGACTGTAGTTGCAGGAAGAACTGCATATGCACGAGAACCGAGCACTAGTATCTGTATTTCAACACTTTGAAATTGAAAGTGTTCGAGGAGCATTGAATGCAAAATGGAAGACCCTTCCGGTTAAAAGAATACAGGCTATTGAAAGTTTGACTAAGCAATTCATGTTGTAAGGTGGGTCCAAGGCGGGAGAGAGTCACTGATAGGTTAAGCTATGCTAGTAAATGGATGAGACAACAACTCCCAGCCGATAACATTAAAGTATTGAGTTTATGGGTCCTCTATTTATATATAAATGTGTGTAAAATAATCAAAAAATTGAACCGAACCATTAACCGAACTGAACTGTCTTTAGAATAATCGATTTTTAAAAATCAATTCATGAACCGAATTGGTTTATAAAGAACCAGATCATGAACCGAACCGATTTTTAGAACCAGATTAAGAATCTAATCATTTTGAACTGAACCGAACCGTTTCTGAACCATTTTTAAACCGAATCAAATTGATTTTTATAACTTTATTTTTAAAAATTTTAATTTTATTTCTTTTCAAAATAGGGTCGACCCGAACCGATTCCAAAACGAACCGAACTAAACAACTTCTGAACGAACCATTTTCGAACCAAACCATTTAAACTAATTCGGTTCGGTTTTTAAAAAAAATTGGTACGGTTCGACCCATGCACATCGCTATTTATATGGACTTCACTTGGTCAATTATCAACCAATGTGAGATTCATCACACTTAAATATCTCAATAATCTCCCCTCAAGTGTGAAACACATCATTAGTATACTCCCTCTCAACCGAATACTCCAGGCTCAAGTCTCCAACCCACCTTCTAGCCAAACACCCTACTAGCCCGAACCCAACCCAGCTATAATATCATTGTAAAGCGGGTCCAAATGAAGTTCGTGGTCAATGACGAAGCCAAGATTTGGGGGCAGAAAACAAAATTTTGGGGCTGAGGAGCATCATATCAGGAAATTTGTTTCTCTATTCTCTCTATATTTCCCTTCCCACATGTATTTCTTTGTGTTTTTCTCTGTTATGAAATTGACCCATATCAGAAAATCCTTTTCAAAACCAAGGTAATTTCTTGCGTTGAGCAATTTTTTGCACTCAAAGAAAATCCAACAATTGCTCTCACAAATGACCCAATCAAAAAAAGAGCATAGACTCCCATATTTCAGCCCCAAAAAGATGTCTCCTCCGCCATTGCAATCTCAACTTGTCCATTGCTAGAGAATGATAAAATCCACTTTTGAGACGACCCCAACCCTAACCCCGCTCTGCCACTCTCACCATCAATGAAAAAAAAAAATTCAAATTTTTTTTTGGGCGGTGGCGGCCGCCCTCCCCTGGCTGCACCCTTGCCCGTGGCTAGGAACCATTAACAATAGCCAAGGCTACACATGTAGTTCCCTACGTCCTTAACATAGAATATATTAATGAAATGGTAACTTTCCTAACTACTACTTGTCACTAATCTCGGTTCATGATTGCCTCGTGAGAATTGACCACCTGAGGCGCTCCATGAGAATATTTTGGGGCGAAATTGGACTAACAATTTTCGACTTTGATCCCGAAATTTCACGTGTATAATTTTCACAAACAAAGTATGCATTCTGCTATTTGGTGAAAATTTTCTCAAAAGATGTTATAAGGGTTTTATAATTCTTATGTTAAACGAGAGTTGAAATCTCATGTTGTAGAGATAAAAAGCATGTGGGACCCATGTGTTAGAAAAAATTATATGTAGGATCCATGTCAGCACAAAAATCAAAGGGTATGTAGGAAAATTTGAATTAATGAGTATTATAAAACCCATCTTATAATTGTAGATAGTCTAATAAAGTTGGGGAAATCGTAGTCACCTGCTATGGTCCAACTTCTGTATCTTTCCCTTTATATTCCAAACGGAAAATATTTGTCAAACTATAAGATCATCCACCAATAAGAATTGGATGCGATAAGAAACAAACACAACTTTTAAAAGGATAATTCAAATATAAATAACATGTCACAAATAACATTAAAGAAAAAAACATAACAAAACAATCTCATACCAATTAATTCACATTTTTGTTGATGTCTCGATGAAATATTTACAAATAACATAACAACAAAAGTTTGCTCATCCAAAAAAAAAAAAAAAAATTAACTATAATTGATCAAGGGTAAAATTGATTGAAATGAACTGAAAATAAATAAAACTAAAGTAAAAGCAATTCAGTTTATTTAGAGCAATTCAGTTTGCTCATGCAAGCACAATATCAGAATAAAACTATATTACCTCCGACATATAATACCTTTATTTAGTTAATGATATTGTCAACTAAATACATTATTATACCAAATCTTAATAGTGATACATACTCAATTACCGTGGGCTAGCATAATAAGCTCTTCTTTTTTGACGGAAGCATAATCACCTCTTAAGTCCTGGGTAAGCATAATCACTAACTTGTTACCAATGGTAGAAAAAAGTAGCTTAAGAGATGGGCCCGCCAAAATCCCTTTGACCGGAAAGATCTAGCCGTCGCACTCATTTTAGAAGACAGAATTTCTAAGCCCACAAGAAATTGTGGCAGTAATTTGTAACGAAGCCGCATGCTAATTTATGTCTCTAATCTCCCCCAATAAGTAGATTATATTTGATTATAGTTCAACTTATGTTTATTGAAAAAAAAAAAGTGTTTTTTATGTTTAAAAATAGCATGTTTTATTAACAAGATGATATTCACTTGTGCTGTCTAAACTTTCTGGTGTTTTTCATTATTTTTGGGTCCAAGTTCACCTTTTGACGTTCAGGATTAAACCAATCAATTGATTTAACTGAAATCAATTATCCGGATAATCAATATTAGTGTATGTTAGATTCTTTACATTAGAACCAAAAAAAATAAAAAATAAAAAATAAAAAACAATAATTGTATGTCCTATCTAGTATGTAATTTTAACAAACCTAGCTAGCTATCCAGTGGGAAATTTCCAGCAATGGCCATCACAATATTATTATGCATTTAAAATCAGTCGTGTTTGAACGAAACTCTTTTACTTTAATCAAAGCTGATTGTTCATCATTTTCATACTAGTCTAATCGAAGTTAACTGTTAGTGCTTTTCTATACACCCTTTATTTTTCCTGTGATTATACTAATATATAAAATTGCATTGACAAACATGTTAGATACAAGTTAGTAACAGTCACATTCACGAACATGTATGTTACGCCATGAATTCCCGGCAAAATCCCCAACCGGAGCTTCGGACACGTACATCTGCAATGTCCAAAATACCCCTCCTCATTCTGAAATTCCCATTTCATTTGTTCCTCTTGCTCATCGTCGCAGTACCCTCCCAAGTAATTTCTCAACCCACAAGCACCGAACAAACAATCCTACTCACCCTCAAACGCCAACTGGGGGACCCACCAACGCTCCCATCATGGAAACCCTCATCGTCCTCGCCGTGCGACTGGCCGGAGGTCCGGTGCACCGGCGCGGCAGTCACCGAGCTCCTCCTCTCCGGCAAAAACATCACCATCCAGAATCTCCCGGCCACAATCTGCGACCTCAAGAACCTGACAAAGCTTGACCTCTCCGACAACTCCATCGCCGGCGAGTTCCCGACATTGTTGTACAACTGCTCCAACCTCCAGTACCTCGACCTGTCGCAGAACTACTTCGCCGGCGCAATCCCCGCCGATATCCACCGCCTGAAAACTCTGACGTACCTCAACCTCGGCGGCAACAGTTTCACCGGCGACGTCCCGGCGGCGATCGGGAACCTCCCGGAGTTGCAAACGCTGCACATCTTTCAGAACAACTTCAACGGAACCTTCCCGAAGGAAATCGGAAACTTGTCCAATCTCGAAACCCTAGGTTTGGCTTATAACGACAAGCTTGCCCCCATGGCGATCCCGTTCGAGTTTGGGAACCTGAGGAGTTTAAAGTTCATGTGGATAACACGGTGCAACTTGATCGGAGAGATTCCAGAAAGTTTGGGGAATCTCACGAGTATGGAGCAGTTGGATTTGTCGCAGAACAATTTGACAGGAAGTATTCCTAGTAGTTTGTTCTCGCTGAGGAACTTGACTTTTTTGTACCTGTACCGTAATAGGTTGTCGGGTGTGCTACCAATTTCGGTGCAGGCTTTGAATTTGACACAGATTGATTTGGCCACCAACAATTTGACAGGTTCCATACCCCAAGATTTTGGGAAGTTGAAGAATTTGATGATGCTGCACTTGTATTCGAATCAGTTGTCTGGTCAGATTCCAAGCAGCTTAGGACTAATCCCAAGTTTGAAAAACTTGAGGGTTTTTAGCAATAAGCTGAATGGAACACTGCCTCCAGAACTAGGCCTTTATTCGAAGCTTGTTGCTTTTGAAGTTGCTGATAATCAAATCAATGGTGGGTTGCCAGAACATTTGTGTGCTGGTGGTGCTTTGAGGGGTGTGATTGCTTTTAACAACAATCTAAGTGGAGACTTGCCTCAATGGCTTGGGAATTGTGCTTCTCTTATCACGGTTCAGCTTTACAATAACAAATTTTCAGGGGAGGTTCCTTTGGGTTTGTGGACTTTGAACAACATATCAACCCTCATGTTAAGCAACAACTCCTTTTCTGGTCAACTTCCAAGTAAACTATCTTGGAATATGTCGAGACTTGAGATCAGGAACAACAACTTTTCGGGTCAGATTTCTCTTGGGATTTCTTCTGCTGTGAATCTAGTGGTTTTTGATGCAAGAAACAACTTGCTTTCTGGTGAAATTCCAAGGGAATTGACTGGTCTTTCTGGGCTTACTACTCTCATGATTGATGGTAATGAACTTTCTGGTGCACTTCCATACGAGATAATCTCATGGCAATCACTGAATACTTTAACACTCTCAAGGAACAAAATTTCCGGCCAAATCCCCGGAGCTATAGGTGGTCTTCCTAACCTTGTTTACGTGGACTTGTCTGAAAATGACATATCTGGTGAAATCCCACCTCAGCTTGCCAATTCGAGGTTTGTTTTTCTCAACTTGTCTTCTAACAAGCTTTCCGGGAACATCCCTGATGAGTTCAATAACCTTGCATATGAAAACAGTTTCTTGAACAATCCTCAACTATGTGCTTACAATCCAAAACTCAACCTTTCGAGCTGCTTGACCAAAACCCTTCCACACTCCACCCATTCCTCTTCGAAATTCCTTGCCCCGATTCTTGCTGTCACCATCACTGTGTTGCTGGCCACTGCCTCGTTGGCCTTCTATAAGTTGAAAAAGCACTGGGGCAAAAAGCACTGCGGGCGTAAGCTTTCAACATGGAGGCTCACCTCATTCCAGAGGCTTGATCTTACAGAAATAAATCTCTTCTCGAGTTTGACAGAGAATAACCTTATAGGAAGTGGAGGATTTGGTAAAGTTTACCGGGTTGCTTCAACTCGTCCGGGCGAGTATGTTGCGGTAAAAAAGATTTGGAATTGCAAAGATCCGGATAACAAGATGGAGAAAGAATTCATGGCCGAGGTTGAAATCCTGGGCAATATTCGGCATTCCAATATAGTGAAGCTTTTGTGTTGTTATTCAAGTGAGAACTCCAAACTCCTTGTTTATGAATACATGGAAAATCAGAGCCTGGACAAATGGCTTCGTAGAAAGAAGAAAGTATCAGCTAATGGGTTGAGTTCACCAAACAAGAATCATCTGGTTTTAAGTTGGCCAACGAGGTTGAAGATTGCCATTGGTGCAGCTCAAGGCCTATCTTACATGCACCATGACTGTTCACCGCCAATCATACACCGAGATGTCAAGTCTAGCAATATATTGCTTGACTCAGAGTTCAGGGCTAGTATAGCAGATTTTGGGCTCGCCAAGATGTTGGCAAAGCCTGGGGAACTACAATCCATGTCTGTTCTAGCAGGGTCTTTTGGCTACATTCCACCAGGTAAATGTTGATGCCAGCTACAAAACTTTTTTTATGTTCATACTTAACTCGGTTGATCCTTTGGTGAAGTAATCTAGGAAGATCGACCAAAGTGCCACTTTTTCAAAACAAAAATTACTCAAATGGCACTCGAACAGTATTTTTTACCAAACTGCCACGTCAGTCACGTAATTCGCCACGACCGACAGCGAATTACGTTCTCCAATGATTTTGTGACACGTGGCACTTTTTCACAGAAAAAACTGATTAGACATAATTTGCTACTAATGGTAGTGAATTTGGTACGCAATATAACCATGTGTCACGAAATCATTGGCAAACGTAATTCACTACTAGTCATAGCGAATTACGTGATGTGGCAGTCTGGTAAAAAATACTGCTCACGTGGTATTTGGGTAAAAAATATGTCAAACAGTGACACTTTGATCACTGTTGCGGTAATCTAATTGTAGGCTTCACTTGCATTGCAGAGTATGCATATTCAACAAAGATTAACGAGAAAGTTGATGTATATAGCTTTGGGGTTGTACTCCTAGAGCTTGTTACGGGAAGAGAGCCTAATAGTGGAGGCGAGCATGCATGCAGCCTAGTTGATTGGGCATGGCAGCATTACAGTGAAGGGAAGTGCCTCACCGAAGCCTTTGATGAGGATATCAAAGAAACACGTTATGCGGAGGAGATGACTACCGTATTCAAATTAGGCCTCGTTTGCACTAGCTCTTTACCCTCAACTAGGCCTTCCATGCAGGAGATTTTGCAAGTTCTTCGTCAGTGTCATCCTCCAGGTTCTGCACGTAACAGAGTGGCAACTGAGTTTGATATCACTCCTCTTCTTGGTGATGCAATGTACATTTCTAGTTACAAGGATAGTAATGCTGCAGGCGGAAATGAAGAAAGCAGCCTGTACAGTGTGTAACTGTAGGATTTCCCCGCGTAGAATAATTCGAAAGTGGTACAATATAATTACTACCGTCTTCTAATCAGATCATAAAAATATTTTACTGAAAACATGATAACATACTGTTTCACTGGGCAAGTGATGCTCAAGTTTTGGATATGATTAGCAACATATATGTTTACTAGGTTCTCCTCATTATAGCTTTATTTAATCATTACGATTGGCAAGTGATCAGCGTAGCTATGATCACAGTAAAATTATAGCTTCAGTATGTTTATCACCCATACTCCAACACAAAATAAACACCACATTAAGGAGGTACGCACCAAAATATAGAAGAAACGCAATGTCAGAACACTGATGGCAGATACAATTTTTCACAAGATTAGTGTTCACTAAATTTAAAAGACCGAAGAAACCCATGGCCAGAATGATCCTTCTTCCCACCGGCTAAAGCTGCCAAAGCAAGGGTAGACATGGAAGACTACCTTACTATCTGCCGCCAAAATATTTTTTGTTTTACCATTTTCTCTTCTAAACCACCTAGCCGAAATGGCTATTTAACTATACATTTACATAATTTATCAACCAAAGCAAATAAAAAAGTTCCCACTCCCTTAAAATCCCAAGTATGTAAATATGTTTAACGTTTTGAGACAATTCACAGCTGTGACCACCATGTTTCACCCACAACAGGATGTGACCACCATTTTTAAGCATCTGCATCATGCTGTTCATCTATTTACACAAATGATCATCACAACGCCATCCCCAAAATCCCAATCTATTTCACTGCCATCATTTGAATCAGCTCCTCACTGTTCAAACATAGCCTCACTCCCACTCACAGGATCTCAGCACAGCAACAGCCCCAACGTAGCATAAGGTAGCAGCGTGGGTAGCAACTTCAGTGATTCACCTCCCTCATATCATGCGATTCACCCAAAACTCATCCTCCTACAAAAGCCAAAATCAAAGAGGACAGTATAAAGACATTCTTATTCACACTGAAAGAGTTGACAAGCATTCTTTCACAAGCTTCTTGCAAAGATTCTGACCTAGCCCATCTTGAATTTTTACAACATTCCTGAGTCTGATATCTGGCTATACACAATATGGAAAATAGAAAGAATGATAATAATTAGGAATCCAACAAAGCATTAAACAAAAAATTATAAAATGAAACAAAAGGAAGGTCTGGTCTCTGAGCCTCTCTATACACAAAACAAGTCAGGTTCTTAAGCACAGTTACTGGAAACATAGCACGTATAGTGGTGCAGGACCTGCAACCACATGTTCACCAGTCAGAAAATTGTCTAAGAAATTCAATTACCGTGGACATTGATAATCAAATTATCTTGAAACAAAAGGGGAAATATCCGATGTAAAAATTGTTGGTCATAGTAAGAAGACCCAACAAGACAGGGAGAGAATAGGAATGGACCATATTCTGATTTGATAAATATATATATATTATTATAACAAGCTATAACAAAGAAAAAATAATTAAACTACCAAAAAAAAAAAATACAAGATTATACTCTTATTTCTTCTGAAAATCCATGAAATGTAAAATTTTAGTAAAGCTATTAAAACATGGGGTAGGATATTCTTACTACCCATTTTTTCTACTACCACTCCACTACCACTTTAATCATCATTGGATTCAAAAGTTATTTTTTTTCTCTCTCTTCATTCAATTTTTCCTCTAATCCAATGGTGATTAAAGTGGTAGTGGAGTGGTAGTAGAAAAAATGGTTAGTAAGAATATCATACCCCTTAAAACAAATAATATCATTGTAAGATTAGATCTTCTTTATTATGGTGAAAACAGAGAGAGATTAGAATATTCAAAACCTTAAATTCTTCAGCCACGATATTTTGAAATACTCTATTTCCATGAAAATACCCACTCTTCAGAACTGATCTGGATCAGGAACACAAACATCACCCTGCAAAGACCCCCGACACTCGCTACCTCCCAGACCTCCAGTTTTTTCACTGCTATTCACAACAGTTCTTAATCCAAAAGTCCTCAAATGAAGAAACTCACCTCGCAATTGAGGTCCTGGGTGCTGGCACTTGGTACATGATCTGAACATTCAGCCCTTGTTGTGAGATTACAAGCCTTGTCTAGTTGTTGATCCATATCAACAGCACCCTCTTTACAGTTTAGCAAGCTTTTGGCAGATGTAGTTTCTGTACTTTCCAAGCAATCTAAAGCCGGATCCCGAGCTTTGTCCCCATTGACTCCATTCTGAAACGGATCACCAACTTCTAATTAAGGAACCTCACATGAACCAAACAACTTCACGAGGGAAGGATCCTCCACTGGTCCAGCAGGCTTACCTCATTCTGATCTTCCAAACTCCTTGATTTCAGCCTATCATGTGTGGAGTCAACATCGCCTGTTTCACTAGTCTGCATGTCAGCTCCTTCAGTACTTATTCCAATTCCTAGGAGTCCGTCAGATGACTTAATTTCACAATTGCTGTCAGCATCCTTGGTTGTTGAACCAACTAACTTAACCCCTTCGATACAATCAACACCCATTTGAGGTGTACCACCTGATCTACTAGTACAACTTTCAGGAGAAACACACTCTAGCCTCTGTGGGCTAATAGATGCCTGCTTCTCTGGTTTTCCTGGCTTCACATCCACCATTTCATGGTAATTTTTCCTCTTGATGCATCTTTCAGAAGACCCAGAGTGGCACTTTGTGGCATCATCACCCATTTTTTCAGCTGGATGGCTTATATGCCGTGGTATCCGATTGCGTTTGTAACCATCTGGAAAAACAAATGCAGGGAGCTGCTTTCGACGAACATGAGAAACATATATTTCCATCCCTGGCTTCCAGTATACATACATATTTATTTCTTGTCTGAATTCATCAACTGTTCCACGTATATCAAATTGCTGCCCCTCTTGTCCTCTTACTCCCTCTCTTCTTTGCAAGCCCATGAAAAATGCAGAATGTGCACAAGGCTTGGATGTATCTGCATACTCATGTGGATAAGGATGACACTGCAGCATCCCATTTGTATCTCGCTCTATCTGCTCGAAAATAAATGAAAGCATGTGTTAATGTATATATAAAAAAAAAAAAAACACTCCCCGTTAAACCCGACTAGCGAGTGTGGGGTGGAGGTAATCCTTGTAAGCAGCCTTACCCTTGCATAATTGCAAAGAGGCTGTTTCCTAGACTAGAACCCATGAGGCCATGACCTTTCAATCATGAAAGAACAGCTTTACCAAAATGATCACATATTACATATTTTCAATGAATTAAAAAACAGACATGGACTAAACCCTGTGGAGGAAAGTCTTGTACCAGACTAAGATAAGATTGTACCTTTAGGGTAAGCTGTCTCAACCGAGATTCAACCCAACCCTTCCAAGCTAGTAAATCATCAGCGTCTGATGCAATTATGTCCACTTGTAAATAGTTTTTGTACGCCTCAAAAAAGACATATGGCTGAACAAGTGCACTCCACTGGGCTTTGTTAAGCTCAATTTCCTAACAGTAGTAGTATCAATCAAATATAAATAGTAACAAAATTAATAAAAAGTAAGGAAAATCGACTTATCTTACGTCACAAATCTTGTTCCCATAACGGAACTGTTCCATCATAACACGAAGAGTGCTCGCTGAGACGTTGTAGCTAGAATTCATGCAAGGGTATGCAGGAGTAATTATTGGCATTATGTGAAATCTGTCGCGGGGATTTCTACGAGGATCCCATACGGGGAAGCCCAATTCATTCTCTTCTATAGAGCATAGCATTACAGGGTTTGGCCACCGCCACTGAGTATAGACCCTGAAGAATCGAGAAACTAACATACTAGGGATTGCATTAGGGTAAAGCTGGCAAACTCGAGCAACTAAAAGAGCCCAGTTTACACCTCCAAGGAATCCAGTAACCTAAACAGACCAAAAGAAGGGAATGAAGAGAGAAACATAAATGCTACAGCCATTGGTGATGAAAAAATATAAAGGTTGCAGGTGTAGTTCTTACATTTGAATAAACACCACGCCTTTTAGCCCAAAACTTTAAGCATCTCAGTGTAGTTCGGAAGTGCTACCATTGTCAAGGGTTAACAGACTATCAAATTAATAAGACGAAGGAACACTAAATCTAATATACCAATGAACCAAACTACAGAGCATATATATTAACCTCAACATTTGGAACAAGTTTAAGAATTTGATCTGCCACCCTGCAGCCATTAAGGCTTCGAACAGTTGGTTCATCAACATCATGCAGCACGGAACCATGTGAGATATCTAGGTCCTGTGGATAAGGGTGTTTGAAACCATATCAAATTGAAGTTTAAAAGAAAACTAGATTCTAAGGGAGAAGAATGAGGAAGTACAAACGGGAAGAAAAACCAAAGGAACGTGTTTTTCTCTTAGAAAGTAGAAACAAACTAGAATGCAATAGGCAACATGAAATGGATACATAGTAACGAATACAATCCTGATTAACAACTTTTTCCACTATAATGTATCAAATTCAACAGAATGCATAAATAAATTTGGATCAACAATAAAAACATGCATATAGCAAACTTAACTGTGCGAAATGAAGGCCAGCACACTAATTTAATACATAATTACCATTTACTGCACAATAAAAACAACTACTACTACTTCCTACATCCTTCGTAATTCCTAAAATGTAAAATAGAAGGGGACAAAAGGATATAGATTCTACACTTAAAATCAAACATGCCAAAAACAGAAAAGAAAGATAATTGACACAATGATAGCAATACATATATTGGACACATGACGAAGAACAGACATGGTTGCATTAAATTTCAAAAGCACTAGGGAACTCAACTTTATAAAGGAAGGTGTGCTTATGTTAGGGAAGGCCTCAAATTCTTAACATAAGACAAATGCTTTCTTAATATAATTGTCACTCACGAAAATGAGCTCTCAGAACATATAAAGGCCCTGCTAGCTAAATAAGGTAACCAGACTTACTTCTGGGACAACCAAATGGGATATACTTGCATACAGCAAATCTATAGATATTCCCTGAAACTTGAATTTCATAACTGGAACATGTGCGTCAGGAACTGGTTGAAGTTCAGTAACTTCTTCCATTTCAGCCAGGATGTTATGCAAAATGATAAAGAAGTCTTCCTACAAAAGAGAGATATATTGGAAAAAATATAACCAATGCCAAGGATTTTACTAAATTGAGTAAAAGTAGCCAGCTGCAGTTTGTCACCTCTCGATTCACATAAGAAGGGCCAATGCACAAAGTGTCAATGTCAACTCCTGGTCCATGCACCTGCAAATGATTGAGTTGTTGCTACATATACAAACACTTATAGAAAATAACATATCATGACTCATTTACTGTCTGCTATTATTTTAATTAGAACAGAACATCAGTTTTTTCCTACAAGAACATATTAACCCAAAAGAACGGGGAATGGAAGGGAAGAAGCTGTTAATATTCATGCAGAATTAAATAATAAGACATTTTATGATAAGATTGGAAGTGATAATCACTAGAAGTTATCACCTACCAGTTATTTGCTGACAGTGACTAAAACATGACTACTGTTACAAACAAACAACTGATATAATCAGACTTCAACACTGAGATACTCATCACAGCATATACCAAAAAACCATCAGGTATCGCTTTCTTGAGAGGCAACTATAAACTCCCTCGAATGAAATTCTTCCCCATATGCAAGCACTAGAAATGAATCAGAAAAAGGTAACACTGGCATACTCACCCCTAGTCGATAAGAACCAAAAGTGAAAATGATAGCGTTTGCATCCTCAACCATCTGATCTGTGTAGCCTCGTTGGCGGGTCAACTGCTTCACCCAGCTTTTCACAATCTACATTGCAGATTAACTTTGTCACTATAAAAATTAAATTTTGTGGATATCGAAACACTTCACTCACAACTAGAAAGGGTACCATCCCCAAGTCACTGTTCCATTGGGATTGAAGAACATAATGAATCCCGAAAAGGCATCAATCTAGCAAAGTTCCAAAACATATTCTTCAAAATGTAATAATACAAAACAAATTTCACAAAGCTTCTTTGGGACTTGGAGGAATATTATTAGCATAAATAGGACAAGTGAGCCCAAGAGATACCTCAGTAATTAATGCTTGAATTGAATAACAAACAGCAAAATCTGATTTTTATGGAGAAAAAAAAAATCGAAATCGAAGTAGATGTGACCTGATCAAGGCGTTGAAGAACCTCTTGTCTGGTTGCAGCTTCTTCATTGCTCTCGTAAAGCCCGGAATCAAGCAAGAACTGAAGTAAAAGAAAAATGAATTGGATTTATTTTTTTAATTCAGGTGTCGTGGTGTAATTAATGATGAGATAAATCAATAATTAATAAATTACCTTCTCCAATTCGAGGTTACGATGAAAATCAGCATCGGTGGGACCGGCGAGAGAGATAGGCTTTGAGAAACCATCAAACTTGTTGGGTGGTTGTTGTTGTTGTTGTTGTTGTTGAGGTGGATTTGGCGGTGTAGAACCACCGTTGGGACTATCGGAACCCACCATTTCGACCTAAATTCTAACATACCAAATCCACTACCCAACCTCACTTTCCATCTTTCAATTCGTTGGCATATGATTGTTCCACTTCACATATGCTGCAATTTGAAACGAGGAATGGGATGGATTTGGATTTGGATTTGGAGTTTGGGTGGGTTAAGGTTAAGGTTAAGGTTAAGGGAGCGTTTGGGAATAATCGTTCATGTAGCTCCAGAACCGATTTTTATTACACGGAGTGGACTTGCACGTTCGCGTTGGATCCACTCCGATCTTTCCACCTGTCTTCCTTTTCCATCTTTTTTTAATTAATTTTCTCTCTCTCTCTTCAAATGCATTATTTTTGTAAAAGAAAAAAAAAATGAAATAATAATTTTGTCTTCTTTTACTTTTAGGCTAGAAATATTCACTTTCACATGTCTTATGCATCGTGTTGCTCCTCTTCTTTTCTCATTATCTGTCCTGTAATTAATTTTCTTAAAAAATAAAAAAACTTGGATGTGTACTCCCTGCACCTGCAGTAGTACTTGTTTCCTTGAGGGAACGTATCTAGTATGTTCTCTCTGTATCTGGTATGTTCTGTTTGTGTGAATTCTTCTTCAACTTCTTACGTTTTCTCAACCCAATGTTGTCCCTTTTTTTGTTTTTTCTTCAGCAAACCAAATAGTAACCAGTTTTTCTTTTCTTTTGTTCCCGTGCTCCTGGCTTGAACAAAAAAATAAAATAAAATTTGCTTCAATGGTAAATAAAGTTACTTAATTAAATTGGAAGGATTGTTATTGCACTGTAACGGCCATAATATTTAAGATGAGTTGTTAATTATTTATTAAATATTAGTTTTACAATAATTATTTAAGATACTGAATTTTTTTATAGACTAAGATACTAATTTTTTTTATTTTTTTTTTGGTGAAAACTAAGATACTAAATTTAACTAACATATATATATATATATATATATATATATATATATATATACACACACGTGGGTTTAATATTTGTCATTTTAAATGACATAAATTATGTCATTTTATGAGAGAGATAGACACAAAAAATGGAAAACATGGGAGATAGAAAATTGGTGGTTTTTTTAATTTAAATTTTAAATACAAAATTTTATTTTTTGTCTATCTCTCTCCTAAAATAACATAATTTTATGTCCTTTAAAATAATAAATATTTTTCATATATATATATATATATATATATATATATATATATATATCATCTCCTTCAAGCCAAAATATTTATGGGGCTAATTCTCCCATATAAAATAAATTATATTCACAAAAAATTAAATTCAAGACTTTACTTAAGCAGAATCAAGTATGCATCACTTGAATCAATTTTCTTTGATTATATATATAGAGAGACCTTGATTTTGGATTAAAGAATTTTTTAAAAAAAGAAAAAATTGATTTTACTAAAATTAGGAGTGAAACGTACTTTTAATTTCATCTTGCATGGAGAGAAAAAAATAAATGCCGATTTTACCGAGGACATGTACAAAATAAAGATAATGATTAAATTTTTTGGTTAAAAATAAATAATTTTATAGATAATCCAAGGTAAAATTTTTAATTTTATCCGTTCATGATGAAACAAACGAAACGGATAAAAGCATCTTTTAAGCTTGCCCTCCACAAGGAGTAAATCAGGTCAGTCATTACACTCTCTAGCTCAAAGGAAGAAAATATGCAATCTGATAATTTACACGAGATCAATGACTCCTTCAATCTAAACCTTGTTCTCAAAAATGGAATTAATCTAATCTAATTAAATAAATGAGGTTCAATATCATATTATATTTCTCATTACACTAGTCCTCTTTTTGAATGGCCCAAATTTAACTATAGAGCCATAGAGGCATGGAAGTAAAACACTATATACAGTTAATTAAAACCAAATTCACATATATTGCAGATGAAACAAACTTTGTTTTTTTGGTGATAATTGACAATTAAAAATGGCAACGAAAGATAGCGAAAAAGAGTTAACACAATAACATAATGACAAACTTTGTTTTGGGAAAATGTTGGTGTTGGTTTGTCTAAGGATTGTTACTTGTGTTTTACATTCCAGTTCTTCCTATTGTATTTGTATATAAAATTCAAAATATATTGACTTTATTGAAATATGTACTACTTACTAAAAGCTCGAACAAACTGAAAATAGAATCAAGCTCAATCCCTCGAACACCATTTATATCATGATTATTTACAACCAACAAAAAGATATTTTCATCTGTTTGTGTCCGTGCCAAAGACATTTGCACATTTCCACTTGACCACGTAAAACTTATGTTCATATTCCTTTTTCACACATTTTATAGAATCAAACTTTCATCCATAATATTGTTCAAATGTCAAACTTTCTACTCTTTCAGTCGTCTCTGTTGTTCTTAATGTTGCAGCCATCTGTTTCAAAATGATGATGGATAATTGGATATCATAGGAAACGCAAGTTCAGAAACCTAACCAACTTCTCAATATTGGGTTTATTCCATGAGATGTCCTTCGCAGAAAAGTCATTGTCATTGCATAAATACATGCGAATCATTTCATCCTTGGGAAAACTTGGCTCCCTCTGCAATCTTGTGACAAATTTTTTTCATATCATCTTTCATCTGTATCCACATTATCCTCAGTGCTGAAGGAAACTTGTGAAAATTTCCTTTTGGCTATCTCATGTAATTTATCCAATATATCATCATGTTCACTAAAAGATCAAACAAACTGAAAAATAGAATCAAGCTCAATCCCTTGAACAGCATTTATATCATGATCATTTCCAACAAACATAAAGATAGCTATTAAGTGACTCATCTTCAACCCAAGGCCAGCTTCAATTTCTGACATACGGTCAAAGGCGGACGCAGGTAAGGGAGAAGGGGGGCAAGTGCCCCCCTTAAATTTTGATATAAAAATACCAAAATATCCTTCACTTAAAATTTTTATTCTTTCTATCTCTCACTTTTTATCACACAGTTATCTCATCCTTTCCTAATTTAAATGCTACGACACTTTTTTGGTTTTCTTCTCTCTTGTTTTTTTTTTTCTTTTCTAATTCCTAATCTCACTTACACACATATCAAACTACAACATACACCTATATATAGATTTCACCTATCGATTTTTTCTTCTATATAATATAATATTCTAAATTTTGTTACTTGGACTTTTCTTTCCTTTGCTACAAGTCTACAACTTTCTACATCTTTCTTCAAGACTTCAACAACATGTTTTGTTTCATAGAGCCATTGAGGTTGAAGGAATTTCCCATATCTTTATGTCGGTCAATTTATTTGCTATTTACGTCCTTCCTCCTTTGTCACAACCTGGAGTTAAATCTCAACCTAAAGATAAAGTAGTTATTCTTGGTGATGAAAATGCAAAGGTTAGATCCCATGTTTTTGCATTTCAGGTGCGGAGGTGCCCACCCTTCATCAAATTCCTGGATCCGCCACTGCATACGGTAGCATTGAAATGGTTCTTTGGACTTGGAATCGGAACAATAAAATGTTCTTATAACGTGTTTGACCCCAAAGAGTAATGCATTATTGTCTGGTGTGATTCAAGCATATACATAACCTTCTCTATTTAATTGAGCACGGAGTGCTTCAGCCTCTCCTTTAGCGTGTAATACAGGCACTCCAAGTAGCTTAAAAAGTTCCACACATTCTCAAACCCAAATTAAAAATGTTGGATTCCTTTCAACTGAAACACCCTCTTTAGGCTTTGGAAAGCTAGTCGGTTCAACACCAGCAAAATTGCAATATCTCAAAATCCTAGTCTCTAATTTCAACTGCGACTGAGTACCATCAGCAATGAACACCGACAACGCTCCAAACTTGGAGAAGATTTTGATGGTGCAGAAGAACATGTTTCTAAGATGGGTTTTTTTGACATTTTTGTCCTTGATGGCATTAATGTGCTGAATAATCCAGAAAGACATGTCCCCAACGACTTTCTTGTTCCTCAAGAAATCAATACCTTCACTGCATCTATAGGGTTCAAGCTTATTCCAAAAATTACCACCAACCCCCATTTTTTCTTCTTAATCAGTGAACACGTGTTGTGTGTTAGTGATACACGTATAAGATTTGTCTGCGCCTAAACGAGAATCAGATAATATGATATGAATCACATTCTAGTTCATCCTAATTTAATTGTACAAAAAAATCAAAATATATTGACTTTGTTGAAATCTGTACTACCTGCTCGCTAAACGAACCTATATTTTGAATTCTTGAGCATATACTTGATTGATTTGAATTATATTTCACAATTTCTAATAACATATTTTTGGATGCAAAAGCAGAATCTTATTTGTGCTCAAAATTTGGTTATAGAAAAAAGCATTCGAACAAGTTACATTCAAGCGATTAGATCTACTCAATGTTTTATTTATATTGAAAACTAACACTTATCGGATCATCATATGCATGGTTATAATAACCCACATTATTAAGTTATATGAATTGAAATTATTCATGTATTTAAAGATATTAATGTGATAAGATTCAATTCTTATCATTCAAGTCATTAAAGGACCAATATGCAAATGTGAAAAATCTAGAGACCAAATTGTAATTACATAAAAGTTTAGGGACCAAACTGTAGTTATGCAAAATTTGGCATAAACGTAATTATGTTGTTTGTGATATCTGGAACAAGGGCGCCTAGACAACCGTGGCATGATTTGCACTACAAAATAGATGAACATGTTGCATATGATGTTCATTTAGATTTTGAGCAGCTATGGAGAAAAGGAACTAGGTCGAAAGAGTTCGCAATATTTTTTGGAAAATCTTCTTAGTGGCATGCCGATGCTTTATTAAAAACAGAACGCATCTCCTGGATATTAAGTCCTTCCCATCCTACCTCAAAGGCTAATCATACAAATGTGTTGGGGATGACCCTTTAGTTTGGGTTTCGAATGAAGATGATCCTGAAAACTGGCATGTTCATGTTAGACAATGCAAGCTTGGTTATGAGTAAATATTACATGCATTTTATTCTTTCTTGATCGTGGAGATAATTCATTTCTCAACAGTATTTTTCAACTCTTATTGGGTTACACGTGATTTTACAGATTTTTTCCCTTCTTTGACCCAGGACCCCTGAAATGATTTCCCAAAAATGTTGGTGTTGCTCTGTCCAAGGTTTGTTAGCTGTGTTTTACTTTACAGTTCATCCTATTTTATTTGTAGAGAAAACTCAAAATATATTGACTTTATTGAAATCTATACTACTCGATCGCAAACCGAACCTATATATTGAATTTATGATCATATACTTGAATGATTTAAATCATATTTCACAATTTATAATAACATACTTTTGGATGCAAAAGCAGAATCTTATTTGTGCTAAATATTTGGTTATAGACAAAAGCATTCAAACAAGGCACATTCAAGCTATCAGATCTGCTCAATGCTTTATTTATATTGAAAACGAACACTTTATCAGATTATCATATGCATGGCTATAATAACCCACATTATTAAGTTGTATGAATGATAATTATTCATGTATTTAAAGATATTAATGTGTCTAAGAATTCAATTCTTGTCATTCAAGTCATTAAATGACCAAAATACAAATATGTAAAGTGTAAGGACCAAAGTGTAAGGACCAAAGTGTAATTATGGGAAAATTTAGGGATCAAACTGTAATTATGCAAACGTTGGCATAAACATAATTATGTTGTTTGTGATAGTTTGGAACAAGGGTTTAATATATGACTGAATAACAATTTTTTAAGTCGTAGGGGATGACATTTCCTCATGCGACTAAATAAAAATAGGCAACCAAAGAAAATTATCTAAATATGAATATGGATCAAACCCAAGACACAGTTGTAATATCTTTTATTGTTTCAAAGACTCTTCGAGCTGAGAATTTTTTCTTGCATACGACCAGAGGCGGATTTAGGGGCCCTAGTATTATTATTAAATTATTTGTTTTAAAAATTACATAATATAAAATATTCTCCATGACACCATAAGATATCACACTACACTCAATCATGGCCCCGTCTACATCTACATGGAAAAAACCCTCTCTCTCTTAATTTCAACAAATCTTCCCAGCTCAGGTTTCTCACTATCTTTATTTTTTTTTATGAAATTAACAATGTTGTTATTATTTGAATGTTTTGTTTCGATCCATTGATTAACATATTTTTATACCGACATTCGGTGCGTTAATGTTTTTTATGTTTTAATGTTTCATTAAAAATTACTTTTCAAACTGAAAGAATAAATTGTGTTGGACAAATAAATTTAAAAAAAAAAATCAAAACTCAAGGTGAAATACAATAGAACATAACAACATATTTATTGGAGATTTGTAATATTCCAGATTTTCAATTGCTTCGTTTACTGATCTGTTAGTGTATTTTTTTAGTATGTATTTTCTTATTTTTTGGACTCTGAGATCTATAAGTGTTTACTTTTCAATGTTAGTTAACTTACTGGAGTGTTGTTCTACAATATATTTTGATGATTATATTTGAATAATTTTACTGGATTCAACAGCTTGTCCAAGCATCATTTAGGTACATTGCATTTCCACATTTTCTGAATCTATTTTTATTGTAGATGAGTTTAACAATATGAAAACACGTAGAGAAAAAGTCAAGTGAAGTGATCTTAATTTATGTAATAGATTTCTTTCAATTTTTTACATATTTGGTCTGTATTATATTCGAAGTACTCTTATTTATGAATAGATATTTTTATTTTTTGCCCCCTCTCAATAAAATTTCTGTGCCCATCACTGATACCACAATATAGTTTTATTAGCGGTGGTGAAGAATGCAGCAATGGATGCTGTGCAACAACCAGAGTCCAATGTCAAACTTAGTATTTACTCAAACACTAGTTGGCAAGAGAGGAAAACTAAAGGAAATAAATAAGTTAAAGCATTTTATTTAAGAGTAATTTTTTTATTTTATTTTTTGGTGAAAATATTTAAGAGTATTTAAAGAGCATCAAATGAGCACTATTCTATCTTTAATCAATTTTGAGATTGAGGCATTCTTTTTAGGGTTTTTAATTCTCATTTAACATGAGAATTATAATTTTTCTACACATTCTTCGATTTCCGTGCTGACATGTGTTCTACATATAATTTTTTCTAACACATGAGTCCCACATGTTTTTTATCTCTACAACATGAGATTTCAATTCTCTTCCAACATAAGAATTATAAAATCCATCTTTTGAAGTACATAATTGATACTAATAAACATATGTACTGATGAATACGCTGCTACCAAGATTTATTGCTTCTTGCTTCCAAGCTAATGATAGATAACAAAGCACAGAACTTACCCAAAAAGAGATTTATTTTCATTCCTACTAAATCGCTTATTTATTCTTACCTTGGTTTTTTTGGTTTTCTGATACTAGGATAAAACAAGACTGAAAATATCTTGTAACATAAATTTATGTTGAGTTGAGATCATACCAGCATATACAATAAGTGTCTGACCAATATAATTGATGTTTGCCTTTGCCCACAAAATCATGCGAACTGCAGCCAACTGTGAATTTGTAAAACATTTTAGACTCCTTGAATTGCTTATGTCTTAACTCTAATTCAAGGGTGGGAAAACAGAGAAAAACTTCCTTACCGTCATAAACTCATGTCATGTCACATCTTAAAGTGCTAATTCCATACAGCCACTTGATGGCAAAAATTGGAGTAAAATTACTACCAAAGGTGCACACTTAATTGGACTCAGCGTCTATATATGATTTTCTATTACATATTCATGCACACTTAAATATCGAGAAACTAACATAAATATTTTGTTTTCATTAAAAAATAGAAATATTTAGCACATTATCTTTAACAACAATTTGAGAAATTAGGTAAATTGGGCACAATACTGGCCACGCATGCAATGCAAGCTGCCTTTAATCCAGCACGCACACCTTCGGTATATTAAGAAAAAGTCAAATGGTAAAATTCATGTTGAAAATCTCAAAATAACATTGGTAAATTCTCGAAAATCAAGTAATTAAAAATCAAATCAATCTATTAAAAATATAAATAAAAATCAAATCAATCTATTTGTCGATGAGAATCTTAGAAATAGAGGAATGAAAACTGTTATGCCTGCGCACTTTATACACCTTGCAAGTTGGACTCAATCTTAGATTCTTAATAGCTCACATCTATAACTTTCTAAAGGATATACACATAATGAGAGATTCTCCTTATTTCTGTACTATTATCTACTGTACACCGACAGTCGACACAATTTATCTTTAGGGGGCGTTTGGTAGAGGAAAATTTTTTTTTGTCCGGAATCTCGATTTTCAAAAAATATATTAAAAATATTTAATTTACGAAAATATCCGAAAATTTAAAATTTAAAAAAATTCAGTTTGCTGGGAATCCGTCAAAATGCCAGCTACCAAACCCCCCCTTAGGGGGCGTTTGGTACGAGAGAAATTTTTTTTTATCCGAGAAATAATTATTACTGGAATGTAATTGGAAATATATTTTTACTGGAATATTAGTAAAAGGTGTTTGGTATGACAAAATTTTCTCAGGAATTTATGATTAAATTTACTGAGTGTATGTTTGGTTGATGGTTAAATATTAGTGGGAATGTGAGG
The DNA here is from genome assembly GCA_032173675.1 of Gastrolobium villosum. Lineage (NCBI taxonomy): Eukaryota > Viridiplantae > Streptophyta > Magnoliopsida > Fabales > Fabaceae > Gastrolobium > Gastrolobium villosum. The sequence continues at coordinate 76,450 of JAVKPL010014111.1, forward strand.
TTATTTTACGAAAATAACCCCTACCTTTTAACTTTTGTTTGAAATCTGATATATAATATTGTCAAACGTTACTGAAGATAAACAACCAAAAGCATCTGGGCGTCATCGTCGTCGTTTGTGAGGGTGTGTTTGTGAAGACTTTGGTGGGTCGTTGTCGACGGAGAAGCCATACTTGTACAAGCAATCTCTCAGGTTTTGTCCACTGTCCCAGTTGTGTGCAATCTTTGCTTATGTTGCATGTGGGTTTTCGATTTAGTGTTTGTTTTTATTGTGACGCTCAGATTGAAAAATGTTAAGGAGACGAGAAAGATAATAAGCATTTCTATTCATGTCTTCAATGGCACGAGAAAGATAATAAGCATTTCTATTCATGTCTTCAACGACAGTGGTAATTTTCTAATCACATTATTACATGTTTTCTGATATCCCATTTCTACAATATACATTTGAAGTACATGATTATGTTTATAAAAACAAAAAGTACATGATAACAAATTTCTTGGACAATGACCTTTTTTATTTTAAGTGCATGCTTATAAGTATTTTAAGTAACCTATGGCCTGCACTTTGATGATTGTGATATACTATGGCAATCATTGCCTGTGATTCATATGGATATATTCAATACTGCCATCACAATGTTTCAGCCAACAACATCTTAATTAAATTACTGGATAATGGAAAGTATGAGAAATAAAGGTATTTTTGTTCCAAGATGATGGTCCTTTCTAATTTTTAGGGTCAAAGTGTTAGTTGTAATCTGTTTAGTAACTAGATCAAATCTCTCAGGTTGTAAGTGTAAAAGGTGGTGGTTGGGTTCATTACTTCACCGGAATCTGCTGAGGAAGCTGAGTTGTTGGTTAATTTGAGCTGAGTAGGGATTTGTAATGTTAACTGATTAATTTGTTATGGATGATAGATATAGTTCTTAAAAAGAGTTTAATGTTTCCTTAGTAGAAACAATAGTTAGTTGTTGTTGGGGACAATTTTAGCGAAATTATCTGTTTGCTGATTCAAGAAATTCTTCATATAATCTCCAAGATTGTTGTCATTTTTCATTGTACTTATGAACTCTCATTCCTTTGCTCTTGTTTTTTTTTAAGGAGAAACTTTCACTGTGTTTGCTTCACTTGCAGACTGAGGCAGCTAAGCCAATTTATGGAAAATGTTGCAGAGAGCCAAACAAACTTGATCATCTTCCCTCTGACTTATAATTGGGGACTTGGTAAGGAGCTTGAGGAAAGACCATTTTGACAAGTAAAATGGAGATATAGTGTACTATCAAACAGACCTTGAAGCTAAAAAATTTCCCATTTTGAAGACATGGGGACTTCAACACAAGTGTTATTGCTGTATAGATTATATTAGCTTCTCCTTATTAAGTTAATGCACGTATTTATAGTTGAGGTGTATTCATAAGTACAGAGAATGTGTGCCTCTTAGAAATTTATTGTATTAGCTGACACACATTCCAGTGTTCAGATGTTGTATGTTATTACTGTTTATCAATAAAGAAAACCCTTTTGTGTTGTTACCATGTTCTTGTACACATTGTGTACTGTACACATTCTTGTTACCAATTAATTTGAAATACTCATTGTTACAAAATCATTCTCTCTAATCCAGATCTACAAACAATATGTAGTGGTGCTGCCAATGCAGCTTTCAACCATCTTGTTTGAATATGATAATCGATCAATGCTTTCAACAAATTTTTTTTTCCCACTTTCCCTAAACATACAACAATGTAACAACTAAGGACCTGTGAATCAATATACTAAAGAAAAAGATGGCACATAAACCTGTTGTATTCCAAGTTTTGAAACATAATTCGTACAAGTAATTCATGAAAAGGCTATCCATCACAGATACAACATAATGTTGATTTACAAACCATACATAAAGTACTTGTACAGGACACAATATAACTGATTTTGTTGGAATCCTTCATGACAAAGGTTATACACATACAAATTATGACAAGTGCAAGTTGTTGGACAAGTGGCTTCAATACTCAAGAGGGGGGGTGAATTGAGTTTTACAAAATCTTTTCGCAAAGTGCCTCCTTTGATATTTAAAAGACTATTTCTTCAATAAGGTGATTTAATAGTGAGAAGTATAAGTGAAGAGATTAACAAAGTAAGCTAGCAAGTGAATAAAAATGTTCTAAAGAAGCAATTTCAATAATAAAGTAAAGAGATAAGGTTAGAGAAATTGCAAACTAGATGTATCCTGGTTCGGTCACCACCACTGTGACCTACGTCCAGACTGAAGCCGCTCGATCAATTCTTTCACTAACTATCAAGCTTGAGGGTGCTTGACAAACCTCTACAATCTTTCAAGACTTCGGGCTCTTGATGCCTTACAATTTTTGACTCCAAATTTTACTTAGGAAATTTGGTAACCTCTCAAGTATGGGGTTCACTCCCCTCTTAAATCAAGAAGTAGGGTTGAGGTTGTTTAAAGTAGCTAAGTACTCTTAAAGTACAGATTGAACAAATTGAAGAACTAAGAGATGTATAGCTTCAAAGGAAAGATGAGCTCAAGTGTATGCAAGTGATCAAATGAGTAATTAATGAGCTAAAGAAAGGCTAGCAAGAGTAATAAAGCTTCAATAAATACCCTAGGGTCGTGCACTATTCACCATGAGTGATGTGGGTATTTATATTGACATCTCAACCAAAAACTAGCCGTTTCTAGCCGTTTATAGCCGTTGCAGACCGTACATATCCGGATATTCATCGGGCTCATATCCGGATATTGAAGGTCAGATATCCGGATGCTGTATCCGGATACAGATATCCGGATATTCATTGTTAGATATCCGGATACTTGATATCCGGATATTCAGAACTGAGATATCCGGATACTGATATCCGGATATTCAAAGTGAGATATCCGGATATTTCATGACAGCATCCTTTTTGTCCGAAAGCTAAGTTCCTTCTTACTTCAAACGGTTTTTGTGACTTGTAATGCATGAAGTTGATTATGAAAAGAGTCTTGAAGCGTTTAAATCATGTAGGTGTCCTTTTCAAATCAATTTTGGACAAATCAAACTATATGTTTTGACATTTGTTTAAGGATGCATGCTTTTGAAATATGTAAGTGATGCATGACTTTGAGCTCATGCAATGCTGAGTAGATATACATCTTTACACATTGTTCCTAAGTCCTAAGTAGATATACCAATTGAGATTATGGACTTGGACTGATGCGTGAGACTTGGTGCTTGCACTGCTTTCACGTTTGAGTTTCTTTTTGGATGTTGCTTCGATCTTGATCATTTCTCTTTGTTATCATCAAAACTATGTTGACGTGGAATGTACGTTGTATTCATATCATCACTTTGACTCATCAATCTCCCCCTTTTTGATGATGACAAACTTTAAATTGAGAAAGAGAGTTAGTGTTGCATAAATCCATTTAATTGAAATATAGTACTCCCCCTAGGTTCATGGCATAGGTTATTTCAATTATTAACTTTAAGTATCTCCCCCTATTTACCTTGCAACTTGACTAATTGAATATTTCGCAATTTAGTATATCTTTCTCCCCCTTTTGGCAACAGCAAAAAGAAGTACTCCAAAATCGAAACAAGTAAGCAGGTAACAACATAATGCAATAGAATGTCAAGGAAAATATGATTCATATCATTAAGCATATAATAAACATTGACAGTACTCAAGACACAAGTTTAATCAAAAAAGAAGAGTACATATGTCCAAAAAACATAATCTAGCAGTAAATCAAAAAGACATAAAGCAACCCTAGACAATCAGTCGTCCTCAGAGTCAGAAGCTGATGGCATGGTCTCGTCGCCGGAAGTGTCCGCATCCGAAGCATCGGCATCCTCCTCCGTAGCAACTCGAGAGCCACTGGCATCACTCGTAGGAGAATGAAGGCACAGGGAGGTCTCGATGCGGAATAGGCGATCGGAGATATCCTGACGAAAAGCACTGTTGACTGCTTCCTGTTGCTGAAGATAAAGCATGACGTCATGGACGGTGTAGCCACGTGAAGGAACATGCGGAGCAGGCAAAGGAGCTCGGCGAGGAGCAGCAGCAGATGGGGAATCGACTGGCCGATCAGTAGCCTGCGGAGCAGTACCCGGAGCACGTCCATAGGAAGCCTCATCATCCCATTGCCACTGACCATTGACACGGACGATGTTCATCTTAATCAGTAGCTTCTCTCCGAAGCAAGTGTGGCTCCGCTGGAGCTTCTTCAACACTTCGCCATTCATAGGCACACCCTTAAGCTCCATGATCCGTTGAATGAGCACAGGGTAAGGCAGATGGGAGGAGGCACCGTATGACGCGTCGCGCATCTGACAGCAAAATGTGTGGCGCCAGTCAATGGGCAGCTGATGGCGAATGGCCCACATCGCAAAGAAGTCGTTCTCCTGAACAATGGCGTGATTTGAATGCCGCGGGAGAAGGATGTGAGTAATCACATACAGCAAGATGCGAGAGGAGATACTCAGCTTCTTAGCTGAGAGGCGGACCAGGGAGGTCCGTGCAGTCCGTGGGCGGAGGGTGGAGGGCACAAAGTCCGCACGGATGTAGGACTGGAAGTCGGAAAAGTGAATCCCGTCAAAGGTGAGCGGGACATCAGCAGTCACGGCGTCGGCAGCCTGAAATGAGTAGCCGATCAACTCTCTCCAGTCATCATCGGTGAC